>PVJO010003835.1:0-117391 GCA_004026905.1 Hystrix cristata
GAGTGAGTGTCTGGAAGAGATGTAGAGAGCTTGGTTGAGGGATAGAAAGTTACAGTTGGATAGAAGGAATAAATTCTAATGTTCTGTTGCTCAGTAGGATGACTATGGTTAATAATATTATATGGAATATTTCACAACAGCTAGAAGAGAATTTTGAATGTTCTTACCAAAAATGATAAATGTGTAAGATGATGGATTTGCTAATTATCCTGGTGTACCTCATAAATAAGTAAAATTATTATTATTATTATTTTTAAATTTTATTTTATTTTAATGGTATATTTTAGATGTACATAGTGATAACATTCATCACAGAGGGTTTGTACCTGTACATGATATATCTTACTGCTGCTTTTTTTCAATTCCCCTCCCCTCCCTTCACCCCCTCCTCCTTCCTTATTTACAAAAGCTTTGTTTCCATTTTTTCCTTCCATTTCTTATTTCTCTTGTCCCTTTGTTCCTTTCTCTCTCCCCCTCCCTTGTTCCCTTTCCCATTTGGCCATTTTCTTCCCTTTCCCAATATAATACATTTTAGTCTTTATTTACACTTTCAATTTCTCACACCAGAGAAACAATGCGGTATTTAAACATGTGTGTCCAATTTATTTCGCTTAAGAGTATGGTCTCAAGATGCATCCATTTACCTAGGAATATCTCAAGTTTATCATTCTTTATGGCAGATTAGTACTCCTTTGTATTAAAAAAAAAACAAAAACCAGATCGGATTCCAGTTGTTGATTCTTTGTGATATTTCCTGGGCAACCTGGGATTTGTTCATATAGCCCTTGCCTATACCTATGTCTTCAAGAGTTCTACCTATGCTATCTTCTAAAAGACTTAAGTGTTTCTGTTTTGATATTTAGATCTTTGATCCACTTTGATTTAGCTTAGTGCATGGAGAAAGACACGGTTCTAGTTTTAACCTTCGGCATGTGGAGAGCCAGTTTCTCCAGCACCATTTATTAAAGAGGCTGTCTTTCTTCCAGTGAGGTTGTTTGGCCCCTTTGTCAAAGATAAAGTGACTGAGAGTGTTTGGACCAGTTTCTTCGTCTTCTAATCTGTTCCATTGGTCCTGGGGCCTGTTTTTGTACCAGTACCATGCTGTTTTTATTACATTAGCTCTGTAGTATAGTTTTAGTTCAGGGATTGTGATGGCCCCTTCTTTGCTTTTGTTGCCTAGAAATCCTTTTGGTATTCTAGGTTTCCTTTGGTTCCAAATGAATTTTAGGCTTGTTTTCTCTTCATTCTGTGAGGGATGCTATTGGTAATTTAATTGGGATTGCATTAAATCTGTATAACAGTTTTGGGAGTATGGCCATTTTCACTATATTGGTTCTTCCTACCCAGGAGCAAGTGATAACTTCCCATTTTCTGATATCTTCTTCAATCTCCTTTTTTAAAGTACTGTAGTTTTCATTGTATAGATCTTTAACTTCCTTCATTAGATTTATTCCTAGGTACTTCTTTTTTGTGGATGCTATTGTAAAAGGTGTTGTTTCCCTAATTTCTCTCTCAGTGAGTTTGTTGTTTGTGTACAGGAATGCTATTGATTTCTGAGTGTTGACTTTGTATCCAGCTATGCTGCTGAATTTGGTTATTAAATCTAGAAGTCTTTTGGTATAGTTTTTGGGGTCTTCTATATAGAGTATCATGTTATCTGCAAATAATGATAATTTAACTTCTTCTTTTCCTATCCTTATTCCTTTTATTTCTTTCTCTTGTCTAATTGCTCTGGCTAATGTTTGCAGAACTACATTGAATAAGAGTGGTGAGAGCAGACATCCTTGTGTTGTTCCAGATTTTAGAGTGAAAGCTTTTAGTTTTTGACCATTTAGTATGATGTTGGCTGTTGGTTTGTCATAGATGACTTTTTAAGATTGAGATAAAGACCATCTATTCCCATTTTCTGCAGGGCTTTTATTATGAATGGATGTTGGACCTTGTCAAATGTCTTTTCTGCATCTATTGAGATGATCATATGGTTTTTGTCCTTGGCTCTGTTAATATGGTGTATCACATTTATTGATTTGCATATGTTGAACCATCCCTGCATTCCTGGAATGAATCCTACTTGGTCATAGTGTATAATCGTCTTGATAATTTGTTGCATTCTGTTTGCTAGTATCTTATTGAGGATTTTTGCATCTATGTTTATTAATGAGATTGGCCTGTAGTTCTCTTTTTTTGTTGGATCCTTCTCTGGCTTTGGTATCAGGGCAATGCTTGCTTCTAGGAATGAATTTGGGAGTATTGCTTCTGTTTCAATTTCATTAAAGAGTTTGAGAATTAGTGGCGTTAAATCGTCTCTAAATTTCCTGTAGAATTCAGTAGTGAATCCATCAGGACGTGGGCTTTTCTTTGTTGGTAGGTTTTTAATTACTTCTTCAATTTCAGTGGCTGATATACTGGGTTATTTAGAGTTTTTATATCTTCTTGATCCAGTTTTGGTAATTTATATGTATCTAGGTATTTGTCTATTTCTTCTGTATTTTCGATCTTAGTAGAATACAGGTTCTCAAAATAGGTATTGATGATCTTTTGGATTTCTACAGGATTAGGTAAAATTATTATATATTAAACTTATTTTGTTAAAAAAATGCAAGATGAAAGTAAGAAATTCTGGGTTTGCTACACAATGTATGTGGGGTTTTTACATAATGCCTAACTCAAGACAAAGTTAATGTCAGTTTCTTATTTTTCTACATAGTAACAGTATTTATCAAATATGGTAAAATTGTGAAGTAAAAGTTTAAGAAAAAATTAGTTTTGAGTAGTAGCTGTGTGTATTTGCTTTGTTACATGGTTCTTAATTGAAAATTATTTTAGTTGGTTGAGATATAAAAACTTTTGAGGCAAAATACAGTCCTATAAGAAATATAATTCTTTCAACTTATATTCCCTGAGAGTCTCGCACATGCTAAAATGTGTGCATTCGTGGAGCGTATTTAGATAAATAAGTTGTATGTCTTTCTTAATTGAAATTCCTTTAACAAAAATTTTTTTTTTGGCTAAAAAATATTCTTTTTACCCCCAGGTTTATTGAAGTATAAGTTACAAGTAAAATTGTATGTGGTATCTTTAAGGTGTACAATTTAATGTTCAGGTTTTTATTTTGGAGGAGTTAGTTAACTGTTTCACAAGGATAAGAGAATTCTAAATTGTAAGCTCCAGCTGTAAGCTGCGAGCTCTATGTCTGTTTTGCACACTGCTGTGCCAGGGTAGAGCATGGCATCCTGAGTGCTATGGCTGCTCAGTAATTAAAGAGTTGAATAAATAAAAGAATATTCTTAATTTCAATACCAAAATAATCATGTCTTTTTAATCTTTTAAGTAATTCCTTCAACAGTCTGTTGTTAACATTTAACATAAGGGACATAGAGAGATGGCATAATTTTATATAAGTTGATTTTGGAGGAAAGACTATAAACATTGTTAATAAAAGTTATTTTAATGTAGAAATAATTTTAGTAAAATAATTTATATGATCTGCCTACAAATTTTACTGAAAGCATAACATCGATTACTTCAGAACTTTGCAAAAGGAGATTTCAGTGGTCAATTACAGAGTAAGACTTCAGCCTCAGACCTCATTTTTTACTTAAATCATGTCACAGAGATATTTAGTAACTAATAAAAAGCTGATTAATATTATAATGCTTCTTTTTAATCAAATATAGGCCAGTAGCAAAGGAATAACCTTTTTTTTCTTATTTTTAAGGAGGATCTAAAATGATGTAATCAAAATTCCTGACTTTATTTATTAGAACAACTTTCCCTTTATGATATTATTTCAGAAAAATAAATTTTCTAAAGTTTTGCTTTATATAAAAAATTCTTCACAATACTACACCAATTAAAAGAGTGTAATAGGAGATAAAGTAATGAAAATGAGGACCAGATTACTAGAGATGAATAGTAAAGTATAAGAACTTTGTCTTTTACTCTGAAAACAATGGGGAGTCATTGGCGAATTTAAGCAGAGGTGTGATAGAATCTTATTTAAATTTTAAAAAGATCGTTCTGGTCATGCTAGAACTATTACGACTTTGGCAACTCTTAAAGATGGACTAACTGCATTTCACATAATGAGATGGACATGAGCCTGTGAGGGCAGCAGTGAGATGTTATGTTTCAGTTCTAAAGTGTCCCCTGAGTGTCATATTTGGCGGTAGTCCTGGTCAGAAGGGGCTTGACCAGGCAAGGTGTATTTTTGTCCTCCAGCTCTTCCTCCTTCTGCTTCTTGGCTGGTGTGGAATGAGGAGTTGTCCTCCACCCTGCCTCTCCACTGTGCCATTTCTGCCTTGGATCCAGCCAGCCATGGACTGAACCCTCTGATAATCGTGAGCCCAAATAAGCTTCTCCTTCTTTAAATTAACTATTTTGGATTAATATATTAGAGAAGTGATAGGTCCTTAATTCTCATTGGTGGCAATCGAATTGTTTCATAAAATGAACACTAGGTGGACTATTTTATGACATATCAGAGGTCTCTAATATTTATAGTCAAATATGTAAAAAAGAAAAAAGTGTTGATCAACAATTTCTGTGGCAGCTTGTCCATGAAATCAAACCATATCTTCAGCAATAGTCATCCCAGAACAGTCAGGACCTCATGCCAAATCAACTTTCCCACCAGTCCCAGGACAGGACCCATTTTGCATTATTCCGCCTCCAGCTTTCCAAGGACAGCACCCTTCAATCCACTTATACCTGATGCTTTCTTATTGCTCACTTTTCTAAAGCTTTTCCACTTTCTGCCTGTCTGAGTTTGTGCCAAGTGCGAGTTGTATTACTTTCCTAGCGCTGCTGTAAAAATCACTACACATTTAGTGGTTTAAAACAACATACATTGATGATCTAATAGTATCAAAGTTCAGAAGTCCAGAATTGGTCTTGTGAGGCTAACGTGAAGGTGTTGGCAAAGCACTGTTCCTTCTAGGAGTTCTGAAGGAGAATCTTTTTATGAGCTTCAGGTTGTCAGTATTCCTTGTGTGTTGGCTGCTTTGCCCTGATCACTCCATCTCCTCATCTTTTGACCCTGAGTCTCTTGTTCTTCTCTTATAAAGACCCTTGTGATGACATTGGCTTCTCCTGTATTATCCAGTACAATTTGCTTATCTCATAATCCTCAAACGCTATTTATGTCTGTAAAGTTGTAATCCTTTTTTTCCAAGCAAGGTAATAGTCACAGGTTCCAGGGTTAGGATAGGAACATCTTTGTTGAAAGGCATTCTTTGGTTTAACGCTGTACAATGGTAGCTGTTTCCCTTGTTACATTATGTCCTGAATGTGGTCACTATTTGCTCTTGTTTGGTGGTTTTTATTTGTACACTAAAAATAACATAAGTATCTACTTCATACTGGGGTTTTA
The DNA here is from genome assembly GCA_004026905.1 of Hystrix cristata. Taxonomy (NCBI): domain Eukaryota; kingdom Metazoa; phylum Chordata; class Mammalia; order Rodentia; family Hystricidae; genus Hystrix; species Hystrix cristata. The sequence goes on from PVJO010003835.1 coordinate 5,372, forward strand.
GTACAATGTTAAAAGAACTACAGAAACAGCAAAATTAATTGCTTTTTACAGATTAAAACAAAACATATAGAAGGTGTACTAAATCAACTTTATGATATTTTTTGAGCAGATGAATCAATATATCACCAAGGACATACTGTATTACATGCCCACTTAGTCAAGACTGCCCAGTTAGGCCCAACTCTTCACCACAAATGTTAAAGAGCACACAAAGGGAAACATGACGCGTGTATGCAAAGATGCGAACAGCAACCAGCTGTGCAGAAGTATTCATCAGAGCAAGAACCACACACAGGAGGTTTCTGTTTCCCTTTGACATATTGAATTGTCATGAAATTTTTTATATAGTTTAATATTCAATTCTTTTGGTCAAGGGTTAATGTGAAATACAAACACAGTCTCAATTATTGTGTTGTTTATGGCAGTTGTGTTGAATGTCACACACACTCAGTTAGCCATTGCTTCTAGGGAAATTAGGGGATTTTGTTCTTGTGTGTCTGAGGTCCCATTTTCCTCAGTCATAATCTTGTTTTATGTGTGTTTCTATTTAAAGATACTTCATTTAATATATGTTTCTTACAAATAATTAATTGCATGGTCTTTGAATGATTTAAAGTCAGGGGCTTTGAAGGCTATTTATGTTATACAAGTTTCTTTGCCCAAGTTCATGTAAAATAAGCCAGTCTCCAGCATGGAAAACCTGCTATTGTACATGATCCTTTCCTTGTATGGCATTTAAGAAATATTTTAAAAAATTCTTCTGCCATTTTCTGATTTGTGTAACCTGCCTTGCCCACAAGTTTAGCACTTTCTCCACCATGTCACCTTTGCAAATGCGTGAGGCAGACTGCACCAGCTGAGAAGGATGGTATCATTACCGTCATTTTCTTTGATTTTGTGCATTATGACAATGATGTCCACTTTGCATTTTCTAATCTGTTGACATCTCATGAATCCACAAATTTAGCCATTTTCCATCTTTTGTCTTTTGTATTGCTTCATTATGTATTCCAGATGTTATTTTAGCACTTCCTAGAGTGGTCTTAATGTACAGATCAGCAAATTTTTTATTCTTTTTTCTGGATATGGTGTTTTATTGACTTATTAAAATTTAACTCATGAACAACAGCACTGTAATTCATGCCTGGATGAAACTCATCTGACACAGTTTCTCTGTAAGGCACCCTGCAATCTTCTTGTGTTAGGTGGAACTTCAGCACTATGCAGAGGGTCTTTTAAAATAGCAAAATCACCACAAAAAAGGTGCAAATTGCAAAGGTGTGCTACTACATAGATCATGAAAAGATACTTCTTTATAGTAGAAAAGCTGAAGCAAGAGAGCAGAATATATCCTTGTTTGATCTCAGCTGGGAACATGTGCGTCAGGCAACTGAATTTTTTCCCCATTCTGCAAATGTCTTTGTATATACCAAAGTATTGGCTTTGGAGTCACAGATCAGTTTTAGTGAGTAGAAAAATTTGCAAATATGGAATCTGCAGATAATGAAGATTTTTCTGTGTGTATGTGTTTCTAGAATACTCTTGAAAATTATATGTAAAAATACTCATGATACTATCGAGGTATAAAATATGCCATTATTCCTAAATTCCTGAAAAAAAATCCCTTCCTTTCCATACCAATATAAGCAAAATGCAGATAAAAGCCCCAATCTCATGTAACTTCTATGTGTTGGCATGTTAAGGACTGACATATTATGTAGAATTAATTATGCCTTAGTGTGGCTGTATTAACTTTAATCATAAAGTTTTCTGCAATGTTTTCAATATCACTCATCTTACATTCTTAAGTTTCAACATATCTTTTCTCACTCTGCCTATGTAAAATGTGTCTTATATGTGAATAGTGTAGTTGAAGATCCAATCAGTGTTGGACTTGCTAATAGCAGAGCTTAGAGTATCTAAGGATTGGTATGCTGTTGAGAAATGGCTTCCATCTTCTAGGGCTGAGCAGTTGTTGAATCCTCTAGGTCTTCAGTGCACAGATGACCATTGTGGGTCCTTCTTCCTCTGATCCTGGAAGCCTACTGAATAAATTCCATTATATAATTATACATATATTTTTTTATTGATTCTGTTCCTCTAGAGAACCCAAACTAATACTGAACGAAACTCAAGGGAAATGTTTTTCATCTCTTTCTCAAATGAAACCTAAATCTGATATTTAACAAAACCAAGGCTTTGTCATCCAGTAACAAGTTCTCAGATCTCATTTTATGATTTTATTCAAATACCAAAAGGGATTTGCTGGAAACCTTGAATTAAACATATGTAGTGATTGGATAATGCTGTGACATGAGTATTTTTTGCTAGATACCTTAGAAAAATACTACATACCTTTATTCTGCTTATATTATTTCTATTCATGCTGTGTTTAAGAGTATTTTTTAGTAAGCACTTCCTATTTTTAAAAAGAACCCCTGCACAGATTATTGGTTTCAATGTATTATTACAAATTAATATTGATAAGTCTTTGAAAAGATACTGATATCTATGTCAGTTATAATTTGCTTTTTGACATATAGATGCTAGGTTTCAGTAGAATGATGATGTTATTGTTTTGTATGCATTTTGCGCCTTATGAAATATTAATAATTTATTGTTTTTGAATAAAAACTGAACACATATTCATTATGTAGGAAGTCAAGGTAATGTTATTGTTATGAAGTGCTTTATTTGATAATTAGTAATGATAAGGTTATTTTGATATCTATCATGTCTTAGGATTTTGAAATTCTTTCACGTATATTTATTCACTGTTTTGTAATTTCAGATGAAATAAACTATGACAAATTGAATAATTGATCAATCATGTGACCAAAATAGCACAATCGAATTGAAAGATTTGGAATTGAGCAATTGCAAATGGCCTGAGGTTCTTCAGCAATTTCTTCCTTTCTTTATGTACTGGTATAATTTTCTGTCGAAAGAGAAAGTTCATATTTTTTTTCTTCACACCTAATTGACATGAACTTTTCAGTCTCGATTAATATATTCATATGAAATATTTAGATTTTCTTTCATGAAATAAAAATGTAAACATTTTAATTATGGTGCCATAGCCAGACACTCTGAGTAGGATATTCCAACTTCACTTTTGATACTCCTAACTTATGACATCTCAAATCCTGCTGACCAGAGTTTTACTGGCCTATTTGATTGACAGTAATTGTAGATTTTTCTCAGGATCTTCTCTTACATGTACTCCTAAAGTATTTGTAAGAATTGAAATGTAAATATATTTGTTAACCAGATACCTTCTAGGCACTACTAGTTTTGGGGATCTGTGTAAGTTCATTTTCCCTTTAAAGTCCTTGATGAAGGAAGGGGGTGATTTCATGTATAACTAGAGTTGGTTCTGAAGCTCTGTATGATAGCAGTATTTGTGCCATTTGCCCTCACTACCCTTCCCCTCTGGTGCAATCAAGGCCCTTTTTACTGTTTTGAGCCAGTAGGGGAATCTCTTATCTGATGATTTTTCCCACTGCACAGCTGTTGTGCTAATAGTGCTTGGATGCCTTTTTTTTTTTTTTTTTTTTTTTTTTTTTTTTTTTTTTTTTTTTTTTTTTTTTTTTTTTTTTTTTTTTTTTTTTTTTTTTTTTTTTTTTTTTTTTTTGTGCTGGGGATTGAACTCAGGGCCTTGTGCTTGCAAGGCAAGTACTTTAACCACTGAGCTAAATCCCCAGCCCTGGATGCCTTTTATATTTGAGAATAAATGTACAAATGGAGACTCATGTACCATAGTCTAAATATGTAATAGTTGCAAATCAAGTTAACAAACCTAAATATGTTCTATTTTCCTTCATTGAAAAGCATACCTTATAACAAACAAGTAGTACACAATGTAAATGTCACACTGTGATTTTCAGACTCCAAGTGCAATGTTGGAAAGCACGTGCTATTTTGAGAATTCTTCAAGAACTATGAAAAGGAACTCAAAGAAAAACAAGGAAATGGAGACCTAATACTCCCCAGGAGTTAAAGTTCACCATCCAAGAATCAATTCCAATCGTAACATCTTTGTTAACTTTCCAAGATAATTATTTTGCTTTTATCTTAAGCTCCTCTACTGCTTAAAACCCTTGCACTCTCAGTCACTGTTTATGTCTAATATTGGCAGTATTGCAAATTTGCTCAGTTTTTGAATGTGGTTGTCTTTGTTTTGAGGACAGAACACGGCAGATATGGATTAGTGATTCCACAGGTCTGAAGGTAATAATTTTGAAGAGGGATGTGTCGGGTTTTATTTGTACAGTGCTGGCTCATAACCTGAGTGATCCAGACATTCATGATTCTGTTGTAATATGGTTTTGCTTTTATTTGCTCGATTTTGATAAAGCGCAAGGCCCAGGCTGAATCTCTCCTGCTGTGGGTTCTTCCTTCTTGTCTCTCTCCCTGGCACAGGACACTGACTACAGCCTAATTTCACCCTGTGCATTGGCCCACTGATGTTCCTTTTGATATTTATGTCTTCATGCTCAGTCAAGCCTTCTGTTCTCCAGCTCCAAGAGCTAAACTCCATTATTTTCCTTTGTCCTGGCTTCCCTCAGTTCACTCCCTATAAGCAAGCAATCCAGAATTGTGTCTGGATTCAATTTGTTTCCTGCCCGTCGACTTTATAAATTCCATGCAAAACAAGAGGTGTGCCTAGATATACTGTATAATGTCCCTGAATATTTTGCGATGTACAGAAGTTTCTCAAACATTGTCAGATAGTGAGGTGGTTGATTTGCCTAGATCACAGGGAAAAATTTTAACAGATTGTTTCGCTAACTCCAGTAAGCATCCTAAATATTTTCTCTGCACCTGACAAAATAGTCTGGTAGGAGAATTTCCCTCAAAGAGTGTGAAAATAATATACTTTAAAATAAAATGACACATACTGTATTTAGTACCTGAGCACAATAAGTCTCTTCACATTCTAGTCAATTCCACACAGGTAAATAGTCAAATATCACTCTTATTTCTGTACTAGTATTAATGAAGCCTGATTCTTTGGTATAAATGATTTGCAGAAAACCTTTGGATATATTTGTCTTAGGTCAATGGTCTTGATGTTAGCATGCAGTGTTCGACCTTTGATTTGTTGAAACTCACTTGGCAGTATTTCTGGGTAGGATCTTTATTTTTCTGAAAGCATCTATAAATAGACATTTCAGAAATTAGAAATGTTCATGGTATTAGAGAAAGGGAAATATTTTTGCCAGGTTGTAAAAAGAAAAGTAATTTTAAAAATTGTCGTGAGATTTTTTAAAAGGTGACAGTTTAGAATTCAACTTCCATATCAAGAAAAAATAAGTAGAAATTAATCTACAGAAATATATCTTCATGAACCCATTCATAGAAAAATGATTACTCCAAGTATAACTGATAATTGCTACCTTTAGAGTCAAAATAATTTGTGGGATCTTAGAAACAATAAGTACATTTCAATCATCATTTTCATTTGTCATTCACGTTCTTGATTTTTATGCACATTAGAGAATATTTTTCTGGAAAGAGTATAATTATCAGAAGAGCGAACCAAATTAAATATATGAGATGAAATAATTATCAGAAGAGTAAGTTAAATTAAATATATTCACTTTATATTTTGGAGGGCATAGGTGATGCCCCTCTCAGTTTCTGTATTTAATAACTAGCAGTATGTTCTTATATCCATAGAGTATTACTATTATTTTTTTGATAGTAGTTTTGCTATGCTGCCCAGGCTTGTCTTGAATTAAGCTCAGATATCCTCCCAAATCACCCTCCTGAGCAGGCGGAACCATACACAGCTGGTCCAGCCCTGGCCCACTCAGTACTGCTCCTAGCAAGCAAGGAACCCGGTGAAGGTGTGGCAGACATTAATCAAACCTTGCGTGCTTTAAAGATAAATGTTACATGCACTGTACTTGGCTCGATAGGAGATTTCCTTCTAATACCCCTGCCAGACATTCTTCCAAGTATGGACCAGGTGATGAGAACGGATATCTTTCAAAATAGGATGGTTAGATCTGACTATTATGGCCTTCCCGAAGATGAAAAGGAGCTTAGGTAATTATGGTAATTTTTGGCCCCAAATTTGCAATTACAGAAACAAATTTTTGTTAGGTTTCTTTGTAAAACTCTGCTTTAGACTAAATCTTGATTGGGAAGGTTTTACTTAGTAAGTTTATTATTCATTCTTTGCACAGAATCACTCCAGTTTTTAAAACTATACTGTACTTGGTATATTTCAAATAAAAATTTGGAAACTTTTTCATTTCAAACATGCAGAAATATTATGCTACTTAAATATTTTCCATAGTATTTAAATCTAGAATATATATAAATCAAAGCATTTAGAATTTAAAATTCAGCATTTAAAATTTTTAACAGCTTAAGTTATAATTGTCATAAAATAAACTACAGATAAAATGTACAACTTTAAATATTTTGAGATATGCATATCCTTGTGTGCATACCACAATAAGAAATGAGCATACTATCACCACCAAAAGTTTTCTTCTACTCCCTACCAATTCTTTTCTCTTATCTCAGCCCTTTCCAGGCATCCATTGATCTGCTTTCTGTCATTGTAGATTTAATTAGTATTTCATAGAAATGTGCATAACTATAATTATACAGTATATGCTCTTTTCGTCTAGCTGCTTTCATCCAGTATTACTATTTTAGGAATCATTTAAGCTGATGGAGCTATTTTTTTTTTATTGCTAAGTAGTATTCTGTTATATGAACGTACAATAATTTTTTCTGTCCACCCTGTTCATGCACTTTTAGGTTACTTGCATTTGTTCCCTATTACCAATAAAATTCAGATGAACATTCACATAACTTTAGACAGAAAAAATAGCGGCATTAATATCAAAGAAACAAAATAAATGTAACAAAAGATAAAAATTATCAGACAGTAAAAGCATATTTTACTTCTGAGTAAAATATACGTCAGATTTTAAAATCTGATGTATATTTTCATTTGCAGAAAATCCTAGGACAGAAATGTTTGGATCATATGGTAGTTGCATACTTATTCTTAAGAAACTGCCAAACTATTTTCTTAAATGAGTTCATCTTATATCCCTCCTCTAGGATGCAGTATTAGAGTCCCACTTGTTCAGTATCTTTGCCAACATGTGATATGGTCTGTCATTTTAATTTTAGTTATTTAGTAAATAAATAGTGGTATATCATTATAGTTTTAATTTGCATTTATCAAATGAAATACGATGCTGAATATCTTTTGTTATGCTTATTTACCATTCAGTATATCATTTTTGGTGAAGTATCTATCAATTTCTGCCCATTAAAAAAAACTGGCTGTGTTTTCTTATTATGGAGTTATTGAGAATTCTTTATATTGTTAAAAAACTTTTATCAGATTTATGATTTGCAGCTATTTACTACTGTCTGTGACTTCTTTTCGTAGTACAGCTATGTCTCTTTTTATTGTGATTTACTTCACTATGATCTGCAGATACTATTTTTTTTTTTTTTAAGAAATTGAATGTTCATGGCAATCCTGCTGATTGTCTCAGGATGTCATTTTCCCAATAGGATGTGTTCACTTTTCATCTATGTGTCACAATTTTAAAATTCTTGCAATGTTTCAAGCTTTTTCACCATTTTTGTTGTGATATGTGAACAATCATCTTTGATTAATTTCTACATATCTTTCAAAGTACAAAAGTTCAGAAATTTGATGAAGTTTATCATTTCTTTTAATAAGTTATGCTTTTTTTTCTTTTCAAAATTTATCATTTTAGTTCATGTATTTATGTCTATGGCTCTCATCGAGTTCATTTTTGTATACATTGTGCGTTTTGAAGTTTATTACCATGTTTTTGCCTAAGAATGAATATTTTTCCAGAACCACTTGTTCAAAAGCACTATCCTTTCTCCATTGGATATCATTTGCATCCTGGCCAAAAATCAATTGTTTGTAGATAATTGATTTATTTCTAGAATCTTTTTTCCTCTTCAATTGATCTATTTGTCTATTTTAACACTATCATCTTGATTGCTATAATTTTATAATTATTCTTGAAGAGAAGAATTGTGAATCTGTCAAATGTTCTGTTTGTTTCCAAGGTTTGTTTGGCTTTCTGTGGTCCTCTTCATTTCCATAGGAGTTTTAGAGTCAGCTTATTGGTTTCTACCAGAAAGAAAAGACTAAAATTTATTATTGGATTGTTTTAAACCTATATTCCTCAATTTGATGAAGAGTAACATCTTAACAAAACTGAGTCTTTTGTTCCATGAACACGGTACACCTTTCAATTATCTTGCAACTTTTTTCAGAATTGTCTCAATTATATATTTTTGTTGTTTTGTAACATAATTTTAATTTCCAATTACTTTTTATTAGGTTATAGAAATACAATAGAGTCGTATATTGATGTTTTTACTTTATGAACTTGCTCACCTATTTGTTCTAGTAGGACTTTTGTAGATTGCATAGCATTTTCTTTATTTTTTATATTTTGGATTTTCTATATAGATATCATGATGTATGATAGTGAAGTCTTCTTTTCTTTTCTAATCTGAGCCCCCTCTCTCTCTCTTCCTTGCAGCACTACCCAGGGTACTAGTATCATGCGGATTAGAAGTGGTGATAGTGGATGTACTTACCTTGTGTCCAACCTTTGGGGATAATAATTCTGTCACCTATCATTAAGTATGATATTAGATGTATTTTTCATAGATAACTTCTATCAAATTGATAAAGTCTCCTATTTTTAATTTGTTTGGAGCTTTTGTGAGAAACAGATTTTGAATTTTGTGAAATGCTTTTTCTGCTTAATATTGAGATGATCATGTGGTTTTACCTATTTAATCACTTAACACAGTAAATTACCTTGACTGCTTTTAAAGTGGTAAACCAAGCTTCATTTCTGGAATAAACACTTTTGTCCTTCGAGGTCTTGCTTTAGGCATTGGTAGGCAATACAAGAATAACAGTTAGTCTAATTTTCCCCAAGACTGTGACAAAATTCTTCTAACGATCTCTTCTTAAATCCACCAATTAAATTTTCTTCTCTGAAAGGTGAGAACAAGAAACATGATCTTTTAGTAGTTCTCTTTGCTTAGTCTTACCCTGCCCACCAATTTTTTCTCCAGTCTTAGGTAATTTCTTTAAATCCGTGTCCTGAGTGGTACTCAGGTAAAGACTTGAGATGGGCCATCTAGGTTCTCTTTCTGCTGTTCTCTTTTCTGGTTCTTCACCCAGTGAACACAAGCTGCTTTGACTCTCCCAGGCTTCGCTCTCTATTTGGATTCCTGCACGCTCCTCCCTTGCACTGGAAACTGGAAGTTCTCTTAATTAAATCTATATTAAGGTCATCTCTTTCGATTCTCTTCTCTTAAGGAATCACTGTCCTTATTTTCCTAACATCCTTTTTCTTAAAAGCTTTTTTTAATACCAAGTTTTTCACTTGTTCTTAAAATTAATTTCAGGTTTGAGAGAAAAATCTCGTCTGATCTTGGCCAGAAGGGAAAGTCTCTATTTCTCTACTAATATTTTAAAGATCATACTTTTTTTTAATCATGGAAAACTGAACTGCTATGCTACTATTACTCTGTGAATTAAATTCTGTGTGACTATTTGATAAGGTCAGGTAATTTCTATTTTTAATAGAGTTCATAAAATTCAATGAAATTTGTGTCTTTTTTTACCTTTTGAAATTCTAGATTTTTCTTTTTAATTTTCAGAGGATGAATTCTGATATCATGATAATGAATATCAGTATGGTTTGAAACAGCTGCTATTGATTTTGGAATCTGTGACTGAATGCATTGCATATGCTTCTTGTTTTTATCAACTGGCCCTTTTCCCTAGAGTTTTATTGTGTCTACTTACTCATTTGCTAAATATATGCCACGTTTGAGGAACATATTCATGAATCAGAAATGGGGCTTTGTCCTGAAGTAGAGGAAGGCTTGCTGCTAACACGTGAGTGCAATAAAATGCTCATTCTTCAAGTAGGTAAGCCCAAGTTCTCTGCTAGTTATTCAGGTGTTTCAGTGATCAAATGGAAAATTCAGTGACACTTAATGATCAAAGTGTTAAGGTCAAAGTGTATAAGGATGTTGATCACTCATTTCTTCATCACTGAAAACTACTATGTAAAATAATTATCCAACTGTAGCATTATTTTATATAATTTCTCCAGTAGGTGTACATAGAAATCTTTAATCAATGTTAATTTTCTTTGGAAGCAAATAGATAAGTTTGCTCTTTAAAGTAAAAAAAAAATTGAGTTTTTAAAATGTGATGCTGTATGAAGATGGGATTTTTTGTTGTTGTTGTTGTTTTTGGTGCCAGGGATCGAACTCAGGACCTTGTGCTTTCAAGGCAAGCACTGTAACCACTGACCTAAATCCCCAGATGGGATTTTATAAAAAGCATTTTGAGGATGACCAAAAGCAGTCTCTGAGAGACTAATGATACCTGTTTTGTAGCAAATTTTGCTATAAATATATGTAATAAGTAAAGAGATATAATAGTGTTTTGTGAATAAATTCCACTTTATACACAAAAGGAAGTTGTATTAACTAGAATGACTAATGGATTAGGCTCTAATCTGGTATGATTTCTATTTACCCAAGCTTTGCTGATTTTTTTTTTCCTCTAATGTCTTGTGAATTAGCACTCCTGTTTCTTACTCCAGTCATTATTAAAAATCACAGAAAATTCTTAGTCTTTCCTTAACTACTTACTTTCAAATTAAATGTTCAGGTGTTTGGGCTTGTCAATTGTTTTCTGCAGAAGTCATCCTTTTACCCTCCTAAACTCTGTAAACTCATGGCCTTTTGATCTTTCAACTTAGCAACATTATGAATATTTTTACAGCTTTTGCAATTGTCCTTTCTGATTCCTTCCTTCACTTGAGTACTCTGCACAGCTGTGTCTCTCTGGCATAACCAGAACTCTTTCCTGGGCTGAATCACCTATCCTTTCTAGAACGTGGGATCAAAAATAAACATGTGCATATGGGGGATTGTAAACTGGATAGAATAAATTTTATAAATAATGTCCCAAGTTTTTAGACTATGCATTTGCTGAGCCAATTAATACATTAGAGCCAATTAATATTTCAGGAATGATTTATTAGCAAATCACATGCCTCTCTGTCAAGATCTACATGATACTTGGAAAGTGATGGGAAGGGATAGGGCTATAATTTGCTGGACTGCTCATTGCATGATTGGGGGAAAGTTAGGATCTTTAATACTAATCTCATTTCATTTACTGGGTTATTTTAGAAAGTCATACTTGCTGCTCTTTCTTCATTTGTAAATTTTAGGGCATAATACATTTTTCTTTACGGTACATTGTGCCTCACAACTGGAGGAATGACAGACTATATCAAACAGCAGGTATTTTATGGCAAATAACTTCCTAAAGTTCAGGTTACAAGGGGAATTTTCAAATATTAAGATCTTAGGCACCTCAAATGTTAATTGAGTGGAAATGAAGCTTTATGGCTGTTACTCTTATAGTGCTCTGTATTTGGAAATATAACACATGGACAAAACTTCAAGTTTCAAATAACTTCTTAAAATTATTACTAGTAACAAGAAAATACTAATGAAAGGTCAAAATAGGTCCTCATACTCAATAAGAAACACAATGATTATGATCTTCCAATATATGTAAGTGACTTAAATCAATAAAAACATTTGTATACTGGAAGTCACTTCTTTTTATTTGATCTTTTATGATATTTTTTTCTGCTGCTTTACTGTAATAATTATCAGGTTTAACTTTGTGTGTGTGTGTTACTTATTTTGCACTATGGCTATAATCTCATTGATGATTTGTTTCAGTTTAGTGATATCCTCAATAATTACTACTGAGTGTTGTACTTCAAAAGAGTTCATGAATATTTGTTGGCTAATTAAATCTAGAAATAGAGCAATTTTAATGGAAACTTAAAGGCACAAATATGTCTTTGAGAGAGTTTTTACTTAGCTTTTGTGTAGAATGAACAATACTTCTTGCTGGTGATCTCCATCACCAATTTCCTCAAAGGTGGAAAAATATGTGGGTCACTCTTCACTATACTTAACCCGTTTTATTAACCTCTGCACTCTTTTTCATTTGATAGTCATGTGAGTTTTCCTATATGTTGTTTTGAAAAACATACTAAATATTGTTTGAATATCTTTTATAGATTTTTATTCACCCTAGGAGATGAGAGATGCCCTTCTACAGATAATCTCTAAATGAGTTGTATTATTTGTACACTTGAATCAAATAAGAATCAGAGTCAGGGAGGTTTATTTTAGCATTTAATCTTATGGGGAAACCCTAAGTAATTTCGTTGCATGTGTTTGGGAAAACATGGCTGAAAGGAAAAATAACTGGGACTGAGAATGCTATTTGCTTTACTTCTCCAGTTGATAAGGGGTGACATAAGTTTGCATGAATGTAAGCATCACAGAAAGAAGACATTTCCTAGATTTGTGCTCACACTTGGAAAATGCTTGAAACAACTAGGTAGATTATAAGTGCTTGTGAGATGTTAATTATTACTGTTTTCTAAAGAAAACTTCAATACTAACTTTTAATTGAATTTGCGCTCAAGGTGGAGTTGAACACAGAGTCTTTGCTTTTTTCGGTTATGGGTTTTATGGCCCTGGCTCTCATGCTGTTTGCTATCGGGGTGGAAACACCTGGGCAGTTTATGTGACTGTGTCCAGGCCTGGGCTCCAGCCCCACTGATTCTGCTTTAACCAGAATGGGGAGTGACACTGATTATTCTAAGATTTCTCAGCTGTTCTTATGTACAGCAAGTTTTAAGAACAGTTGTGATGAATGTGTCTAATGCATTTCAAGGAACAAAAACCAAACCATTGTTTTTACTATTTTTCCTTTAGTGTCAGTGATCTCACCATAGAAAAGCCCAATTCAGTATCTCAAATATATCATGCTTTTATGTTCTACCTTATTTCTGTCACCTGCTCTCAACTTGCCAATTTTCATGTCTGTAGATAAGATTTTGCCTTTACTTCTGAGGTACAGTTACAGTTTATGTGGGGTTTCTATTCAATGCATTTGCATCTTAGTATTATCATATTTTTCCCAATTGTGTAACCAGTCATCACAAATGTAGACCTTAAAACAGCCCCCTTTTATTAGCTTATTGTTCTGTAAATCAAGAGTCAGGACAGGAGTAGCTGGATTATATGCTCAGGTTCTCATATGGGTGAAATAAAGTTGTCAACTGGGCTAAGCTCTTATCTGGAGGTTGGGGTGAAAAATTTATTTCCAAGCTCATCCTGGCTGACAGTTCAGCTTCTTTTGGTAGTAGGACCGAAGTTCTCATTTTCTTGATGGCTACTGGCTGGGATCTATTCTCAGTTCACAATTTGGCTTTATTCTGTTTTCTGTTCACCAGGAACACACTATTCTCACTTGAAATCACAATCTTGTGGCCAGCCAGTTTACCTCTCAGTCATCTAAGACACATGCTGCTCTCCTGGAGCCCTTCCTTCCAACCTTCAGCCACACTCTACAGTTTCTATTTTCTGTTTTCCAAAGGTCCTACTCCTCAAATTCTAAGAGAACAATTAGATAACTTGTTAAAAGACTCTGCTTGGTCAAATAATAGATAAGAATGGAATAAAACGTCCTGCTGGCTTTCTTCACACTCCCAGTAGGGGATAAGTTCCTTTATCTTAAATGCCCACTCACAGTCTAGTTTGACTTTGGACTTTAGTGTCCTCTGGAAAGATGCTTTATTACCAGAGGGAAGAGTCTCTTGTTACAGGAAATATGTTGAAAACCTCATTTTCTAAAAAAGCATTTTGAAAGTGTTCCAAGTGAAACAGATCACGAACATTCTGCTCTACCAAGGTAGAAGCTGTAAATAAAGATGAGGATTTCTTATGCTGGAAAATGACACTGATTAAATATAGATCAAGGGAGTTTTTGTGAATATTTTGGCCCAGTTATAAACATTTTTCTTTCTCCTAGCATAGGTCCAGCTATTAATTTTCCTTATAGTCTGACAGTCTTATTGTTGCCCAGTGTTAACAATACAAGATGAAAAATATGCTACCAGCAGAGTTTACTACTGTGAACCCCGTGGTCATATATTTCAACTGTTATTTCTGAGATGTGTTTACTACTTGTCCATATGTATTTTCAAATAAAAAAGACTATTGAACTCTAGCTACTTTCTCTAAAACATATAGTTCTTCTGTAGAAATTTGCTATAATTAATACCATGCCTCACTGCAAACACATTGATTTTTACAACATAGAGAATAGTAGGATAGGTAACATCATTTTCTAGTATAGTATCTATACAATACAACATCTATAGCTGATATCTGGTCTGTTATACTTCTGGATATCTTTAGCCATTGTGATCATTCTATTTTTTGAAACAATTTTAGATCAGTGAGCCATTTGTTCCTAGACATTGAAGCAGAATTTCAAGCCATGTACATACCTCCAACATTACCATAAAAATCTTAAAAGATAATGTTTCTTTGGTTTAGTACAGGCTGTGTACTCTGTGTACTCTTAAGTGTTTCAGCTCCATTGTAGGTACTAAAGGAAAATAGGCATATTGGCATATTGGCATTTCTACCTCTTAAGTTCCTTTCGCAGCTCTCAATATATTTTTCTTCTATGCATTTTCAAGAAAGCAATTGCTTTTGATTTGTCCTGATAGCTTAATAAATATTTTAATTTGCAACCTCTTCAATATTACGATTGAAATTTCTGGATTATTTCTTCTAAATATTATTCAGGGCAAATAAAGTAAGAAGTGAAATACTGTACGTTTCCTATGTCCATTTAATCTCCATTTATTTGTATTTCCGATGATTTAATAGCTTTTACTGCAAGATAAACTCTTAAAGATTGAATCACCTGATACTGAAAATATTCTGAGTTTTTCTTATGTATGTATTACCTCAAAGATTTGGAAATTTAAAAAGAAAGAAAAGAAAGTGATTTAAGACCATTCGTGTAGCACTAGGATTGTCTGTTTTTATCCCTGAATATTTTCAAAAAGATGGGTGAAAGCTAGATATGTAGATCCAAATGTAAAAACAACAGATGCAGCCAATGAGAGGACTGAATTCAGAAAATAAGGAAGGATGCAATTTTGTAAAACTTGTAAAAGAAAGTTGAATTGGCAAGCAGTCAATTGTAAACTCTATTGGCCTACTCAAACCATCAATTATTTTCATTTAAGAGTATAATACAAAATTAAAAGTCTTGAATTAAATAATTTCTCTAGTTGTAGTTTTCCTTGTTTAAAAAAATATTTGTGTTTGTTTCTATGAGGAGCTATCATAATCCTTCTCCATTTAAAAGAAACTGGGTAATGGACAACAATTTGAAAATTGTTGGTAGTGGAGTGGTCACTGGTAGCAGGATGTTTGGAGTTTTCTGGACATGCTGAAGACTCAGCAAACCAAGGATCTGTTGGGCAGAGCTAATGTTTATATATTGGACTGATTGGATCTCAATGCCTATATCAGAGGTCTGACAGAATCTGGGCAGTGATGGGGGCATAGTTGGAGCTGAGAAGATAGCAGAAAGAGTAGCTCGAAGAAGCACCCAGACAGTGAAGGATGTTTCACAGTTGTGTTTCTTAACCAGAGGGGGATTAGAATCAATCACCTGTGTTGAAATCCTGCTTCTCCTATTACTGTATGTGTGTCATTGATCAGATTAATAAACCTTTAAAGTATTTGATCTCTCATATATAAATTTGGAAAAATTATAGTAACAGTCATTTAGGGTTTTGTGAGGACTGAATGATTTAAATGACATAAAATGCTTAGAGAAGTATATAAAATACTGTGTGTCTTACAGATGTTACTTTTGGGGCGGGGTGCTGCTGGGGATCAAACTCAGGGCCTCGTGCTTGCTAGGCAAACACTCTACCACTGCACTAAATCCCCAACCCCTAGATGTTACTTTTATTGTTATTACTGAGAATGAATAAAATTAAATAAACAATGTATGTTCTTCTTTAATACTTTCTTTAATATTGCTAAGAACACATAATATTTGAGATACATGTGTTTTCCCTTGACAAATGAGGAAACATTCTTACATAAGAAAATAATATGGGAAGTCTTACAACTTGCATTAAGTAGGTATGGATTAAAAATTAAGATATCTTTGACTTCCTAGATGGCATATCATTTTATTTTCGCTACCTCAGGTTATCTATAATATCAAAAGTCTCACCAAAGGACACATGATTTTCAATAAAAAAGAAAATGATTCTGCTGAATAAAGAGGAAAAAGATGATTTTTTTGTTCTGAAAATGTTCAGTGCATTTTAGCTAGTTTTTGATAAAATTTTACATATTTCATGATTAAAATTCATAACAAATTAAGTATAAAAAGAATGCATCCAAACATAAGACGGCTGCATACAACAGACCTACAGCCATCATTGTACTGAGTGGGGAAAGCTGAAAGCCTTTCTGTTTAAGGTCTGGACCATGGCAAGAATGTCCACTTTCACCACATTTACCCATCATACTATTGTCCCAGCCAGGGAAAACAAATAAAAGGAAGAAATAAATGGTATCTGAATTGGAAACAAAGTTGAACTGTCACTGAATGTGACCTCATATTATATATAAACACCAAAGAGTCACCCAAAATCTTTTTGAACTAATAAATGAAAATAGTTATATTGCAGGATAAAA
The DNA here is from genome assembly GCA_004026905.1 of Hystrix cristata. Classification (NCBI taxonomy): domain Eukaryota; kingdom Metazoa; phylum Chordata; class Mammalia; order Rodentia; family Hystricidae; genus Hystrix; species Hystrix cristata. The sequence continues at coordinate 22,061 of PVJO010003835.1, forward strand.
AAAAATCAACCTACAAAAATTAATAGCATTGCTGTATGTCAATAGGCAATTGTTTGAAACAAATCAAGAAAGGAATCTCATTTAAAATAGCTAAAAAATATTTGAGAATAAGTTAACAAAGACATGAAAGAGCCTATGATAAAAACTCATGGTTTCTCTTATGTGAGAAACTCAATATATAAATAAAGTGCAATATAAAAGACAGATAGTAGGAAAAGAGAGAAAGAAGAAAAATAATAGTTATTGTAATCCAGCATGGACAATGCCTCCAAAGTGTACCTTGATTTGGTATAGTTGTCTTATGTATCTTGTATGCTTTTTGGTCTATTAATCTGGTTGTTAATCTGTAAGTATGAAAATTAACTTTATAAGCACTGAATGATAAATAAATGAATTTGATGCTGTCAAAAAAGAGGGAGAGGTAGAAAGTAAGGAGAAAAAAGAATTGAGATGTGTTATGTACATGTGCCAATTCCCACAACATTTGTAATCATTATGTACTGCAAATATACTCATAAAATTTTTTTAAAATTTTTTTATTTTTACCAAGAACATATATTGGTACATTATATACATAATGATCATAATCAACATGGTTATTTTGTACCTGTACATGATGTATCTTGGCTTTCCCCCTTCTTCCCCTCCCCCCCTTCCATTCACCCACCCGTCTCTATTTGCAACAAGTTTATTTACACTTTTCCATTTTTTTCCTTTTCATCTTACTTTTCTTTTGACCTTCTTCTTTATCCTTCTTTTCCCTATCTAGTTCTCCTCTCTTTTGAATACTATCTCTCTTTTTTTTAACATAACATCTATTATACCCCTTTGTCCTTATTTACAGTTATGGTTTCTCATATCAGAGAAACAATTTGATGTGTACTGATAAATGTCTGATTTATTTCACTTACTAGTATGTTCTCAAGGAACATCCATTTACATACAAATGACTCTAGTTTATCCTTCTTTATGGCGGTGTAGTACTCCATTGAAAATTTTTTTTTAATTTTTAAAAATTTTTACCAAGAGCATGTATTGGTACATTGTATACATAATGGTCACATTCATCATGGTTATTCTGTACCTGTACACGATGTGTCTTGGTTTCCCCCCCTCTTCCCCATCCCTCCCTTCTGTGCCCCCCTTCCCTATTTACAGAAGATTTATTTATATTTTTCCATTTTTTCCTTTCCCATTTCTTTCCTTTTTCCCTTCCTTCTTTTCCCCTTCTCCCTTTCTAGGTCGTCTCTTTTTCAAATATTATCTTCCTTTCATATACTATCTATTACACCTCTTTGTCCTTATTTACACTTATGGTTTCTCATATCAGAGAAGCAATTTGATATGTACTCATAAGTGTCTGATTTATTTCACTTAAGATTGTGTTCTCAAGGTACATCCATTTACTTACAAATGTCTCTAGTTTATCCTTTTTTATGGCAGAGTAGCACTCCATTATGTGCAAAAACCACATCTTCTTTGGCCATTCCTTAGTTGTTGGGCATTTTGGTTGTTCCCAGTAATAAAAATATTAAAAGTAAAAAAAAAAAAATAGTTGATGAAGGAAATTGAAAAAGCCAAAAAAAAAAAAAAAGGCATCCTATGTTCATAGATTGAAAGAATGCGAATTTTAAAATGTCTGTATTGTATTGTCCAAAGCAATCTATGGAGTCAATGAAACTTTTACCGAAATAACAATGACATTCTTTGCAGAGCTGGGAAAAAAAATCATAAAATTTATATGGAACCCCAAAGAACCCCAAAGATCCAAAGCACACTTGAGTAAAAAGATCAAGTCAGTAGCCATTACATAACCTGACTTCAACATAAATTTCAAAGTTGTAGTCATTAAAACAGCTAGGTGGCATAAAAACAGACACACAGACCAATTAAGTAGAGACCCTATACGTGAACTCATCTACCTATAACTGTTGATTGACAAAGGTGGAAAGAACACCCATTGAAGTAAAAAGTCTTTTGAATAAATGGTGCTGGACAAATTGGGTCTCCACGTGCAGAAGAATGAAATTGGACTGTTCTTCTCCACCAGTTACAATAATCAACTAGGCTCTCACTGGAAAAAATTAGATTTAAATGTGATATATGAGACAATGAAATAACCAGAAGAAAACATAGGGAATATGTTTCAAGATACTGGAATGGACAAGAAATTTTTTGGACAAAACCTCCAAAGCACAAGAAACAACAATAAGTTTAGATAAATGGGATTAAACCAAGTTAAAGTTTCTTTACAGCAAGGGAAATAATCAATAGAGTAAAGAAACAACATAAGGAACGGGATAGAATATTTGCAACTTTATGTCTGACAAAGAGTCGATACTCAGAATATATAAGGAATTCAAGAAACTCAACATAAAAAACACACACACACACAAAACCAACACCCAAAACCCCAAAAGCACCTGATTCACAAATTGGTAATTGTTATGGTTTAAATCTAAAATGCTGCCAAAGCATCATACATTTGGGAGGTGATTGGATTGTGGGGCATTATGGGAGGTTGGTTTGGGAGGTGTGGGTCACTAGCATGGTCTGTTTCCTTTTCTGAGTCCTCCGTTGACTCTCTGCTTCCTGTCTTCCATGAGGTGAGCAGCTCTCCTCTGCCCAGACCCTTCCTCCATGCCTTTCTGCCTTGGAGCCTACCAACTATGGACTAAAAAACCTGTGCCAAAATAAAACTCTTTTAATGGGAAAGTGACTAAGACAGTAATATAAGTAAATGGACTCTTCTCATAAGAAGAAAAACAAATGGCCAACAAGTATGTGAAAAAATGCTTAAAATTATTAATCATTAGAGAACTACCAGTAAAACCACAAGGAGATATGTAGACAAAACATTTACATTTGTTGGTGGGAAATATAAAATTGTATAGCCATTTGGAAAGCAGTTAGGAGGTTGCTCAGAAAATAAAAAATAGTACTGATATGGGACCCAGCAATCCTACTCTTGGTTATATACACAACAAAAACAAAATCAATTGTGTTGAAAAGGCCTGTGCACTTTCACGCTTATTGTAGCACCATTTACAACAATCTAAAAATGCAAACCACCTTTGTGTCTATCAACTGATGACTGGATAAAGAAAAGTGCAGATATGGACTGGAATACTATTCAGCCATACAAAGAATGAAATCCTGTCATTTCGACAACATGAATGAGACTGGAGATTGTTATTTGAGTGAAATAAGCCAGGCACATAAAGGCAAACATCGTATCATCTCATGTACAGTGTCTAAAAAAGTTAATCTCATAGTCACTGAGAGTAGAATGGTAGCTATCAGATCTTGGAGAGAAAAAAGGAAAGACTGATCAATGGGTACTAAATTGTAGTTAGCTAGGCAAGTAGCTCTGGTGTGCTCTAATAATATAGAGTGACTATAGGTAACACTTTTTGTTGTGTCTCTAAAAGCTCAATGAAAGGATCTTGGAAGTCCCAACTATAAGAGAAATCTTTCAACTTTGGCAAATTCATTTATTAGTTCCAATAGTTTCTTTTTTGGTGGGTGTTATCTATATATGTTTCTTTTTTGGTAGGTGATATCTATATATAAGATGTCACGTTCAGTGACAATTAGATTTCTTCATTCCTAAATTGGATGCTTTTTATTTCTTTTTCTTGCTCGATTGCTCTGGCTAGTACTTCCAATAGTGTGATGAAGAAAAGTGCTGAAGAGATGGACATATTTGACCTGATATAAACATTAAACAGTGTATACATGGATTGAAACACCACAGGGTACTCTATCAATATGTGTAATTTTCATGGTTTTATGTATCTGTTAAAAATAAATTTAATTACATAAGAATATAAAATTTCCTCTAAGTACAAGTTTAGCTGTGTGTTTCAAATTTAACATCTTGCATTTTCCTCATACATTAAAGATATTTTTACTTTTACTTGTGATACCTTGTTTGGCTATTTATTAGATGTTAGAGACTTTTTCTAGTACTGTTGTTCTTTTGAGGGCATAAACCTTAATCTAATGATTAAAATATTTTGAAATTTGTTTAGATTTATTTTATGGCCCCATATGGTTGCTTTTAAAAAAAATGTTTATTTGAAAAGAAGATGCTCTTCTTACTTTGTAATATATTCTAAACCCATTTATTAGTTTTGTTTTGTTTTTGTCAGTCTTTTACATGTTTATTATTTATCTGCTTATTTAATCAGCCAAAGAGAAAACAATGTTAGTTTTCACAAATATCGAGGGTTGATCACTATCTCTTTTTAGTTCTGCTTACTTTTGCTGAGTATAATAGAGGCTTAGTCAGCAGATAAATAAAGTTTAAATTTTTTATATTTTCTAACCCATTTGGAACATATAAAATGTATCTTAAATTTTTTTGAAATGCCCAGCTTTACCTCTGATAATATATATTATCTGCTTTATCTGGTATCAGTATAGCTATATATATTTTTAGTGAAAGTTAGATTTTTTACTTTTACTATACGTTCAACTTTTATGTAGCCTTACCTTTAAAATGTATTTTTTGGGAGTTGCTTGTAATTACTTCCTTCATATGGCCTAGATTTGTTTTGTAGTTTATATTCTTCTAATATAATTGCCGATATATTTCTGTTTATCTCATGTTATCTAATAGTCACTTTCTTCTTTCTTGTCCTCTTTGAATTAACAAAATTCAAATAATTTCTTTCTGTCTCTTTCCCACAAAATTAACTGTTAGTCCTGCATTTCTCACTATTCTTTCAGAAGTTACTTTAGAGGTTACAAAATGGATTTTTGACTTACTCTTGTCTATTATAAATTTTATCAGTATTCTTTTATCCTGATATCACTAGGACCTTTAAACACTTAAATCTTACGCATTATTTTACCATCTGCTGTGAATACAATTTTTTTATCCTTTTGATGATTTTCCACCTGCCTTTCACAATAAGTCTGTAATTTGAGATGTGTGGAATTTGATAAACAGAAACATCAAGCCAAGTATAACTTCATGTTCTGTACAAGTGTGAACTCTTTAACCGTACATTACTGCTGCAGATATTTTACTCTATATTTTATACTTCAGACAGATTTATTTTTGTATCAAAGATGTTTGAGAAAAGCAGAATCACTGAGGAAGAATATTATAGAAACATTCAAAGAATATATCATTATTTTCTAATGCTATCATTTAGGTATGTATGCCAGGGTCCCAGACAGAGGATTGTATTATTTTTAGAGGAAGTTTGAAACATTTTAATCCTTCGTTCACATAAAGAAAAATTTTAAAACAAGCTACCTTTCTGGCTAGCCCCAGAGTGAAAGCTTCGGGAGTATATAATTTATATTAGATTGAGTGACATGCTATACCATAGCTTTCATGCACCATTATTCACTGGAAGTTGTGAATGCATTTGAAAATAGTCAGCAGTTTCCTAGTTATAAGAATATTTCTATGCTAATGAAAATTTTCAAATTTTTAAAACTGTGGATCAATAGGGAAGCAAAGTATTATAAAATGTTTCAAAGACTATTTGTCTCAGTGAGAGCAACAAATGCCTAGACAATCTGAAGTAAAGAAAGAAAAAATAGGCACTAAGAGTTTGATTTTTATATCTGTATTGCTGCTGTTTGTGTAGCTAGTGTGTAGCATTTACTTTTCCTTATACTTCTGTAGGTTTCTTACTGATGTGGCTAATGCCATGAAGCAGGCTTCTCTTGTCTCTTCTACCATGCCTGATGTTTTCTGCCTTCTGGACGAGCGCCTTGCCCAGTTCAGTCTTGTATACATACATACTTGCCTGGGGCACTGCGTGCTTTAATTTTAAGCCATTAGGCTTTGTATTTATAAATTCTTTCTAAATCCTTTGGACACAGTACCTTGTTTAATTATACTACACATTTAAATTTGTGTAGGAAACATTATTATGTTAGAATTAATATAACTAATACTAGGTTGCAGTTTGGACACATTTCAGGCTCAAATATCAAAGGCTGTCAGTGGAAAAGATGAAGTCAGTGAGACAAAACAATGAGGCTCCTGTGTTTCGAATGTGTTAATGGAACTGTCCAGGTGGAAACTGGAGGTGTCATATCTGAGCCTTCTCTGTAAGGCTCCCTGAATCTCCTTTTTGAGATTCTGAATTGCATCTGAAGATTTCTTTAAAAAATTTTTGAGTGTAGTTAAAAATCCTTTCTTGACAGATCGTTTTGAAATGTAAACTCTTCTTGCATAAAACATGTAAAATTATTTGAAATCATCAATTACTTATAAAATATTTTCTCTTGCACAACATGAATGTTATACAAAAACAATTTAATACAGAAGGAATTGTGTAAGTTAAAACTCTAAAAATAAGCGCCTATTTTTATCTTGAATTTATTTATTTGCTAAGAATCAAGGGGAATTTAGATCAGACAGAGAGTCTATTCCTATAGAGTATGAAAAGAATAATTTTTGATCCAAAGGGAGTGGCTACATTTTAATAAAAATCAGAATCAGAATAGGTTTTTTCTAGGTTTTGGATCCTGCTTGTTGGACAGACAGTAAAGGCATATGTAAGTCAGAAAGTGAGTATGAGTTGCACATAATCTCAAATATTTTATTTGCATAGACAGCTGCAAGGTAGAAGAGAAATTTTTTATGCCTACTAATTCCAGTGATATGTATCATTTCATGTGGCGTCATGGTAGTTTTTATATAGTGGATAATTGCCATTAACAGATTTTAGCAGGTTAACTTGGTCACTAGTTGGCTAAATATAATCAAATATAAACAAGGTGTGCAGAACCAGCAAGGAGAGTTCTTCATTTTTTATGTTCCATTGCTGAATATTTTCCTACTGTTGCTTCTATAATATAGTTGAAGTCATGGCTATTAAATTTGGCAACAGGAGTATCATTTGAGATTTTGAGCAAGGAATGTCTTTAGATAAAAGTTTTCTTTTAAAGTGTATATAAACCTAAATGTTATAGGATTTTTAAAACGCTCAGTAATACATACATTTATATTTTTACAATTCCATTTAAAAAGTGAGAATGCTTAGGAAGCATACATAATCTGTCCAGCTTGTAAATAATTAAGCCTAGAATTAATCTATGCAGTATAACGAATGGACTAACAGTTTTAACTATCACATCACATGTTTTTGTTAAAACTGCTCAATGATGGAACCATCATTTTCTTTTGGGAGGGTCAAGGGAACTGATGCTCAGAGAGATTAACTTTCAGGATCCAAAAATTAATAATTATCAGCCACAATGTTTGAATTAATGTTATCTGAATGTAGAGTTTGTTCCATAATGATGTCATTACCCTTAACCCAGGGTGTTCTATACATTTTTTATGTAAGCACATTAGCAAGAAAATAGAATATAGCAAAATGACAATTGTAGTTATTTCTGATCTGGCTGGGTCAACTAAAATAACTTTATTTTCTTTTTATGCTTTTGAACACTTAAACATTTGCCACAAACATACATATTGAAACAAAAATAACAACTGTACTGACCAGGTTTAGTTTGATAGATTGTTGAGATTGATCTCAGAAGTTATTGAACATGATGCATAGCAATTCTACAGCTCTTTTAACAATAGTTAAGGATGATCACTAAATAGCAGATAGTTACTGTCTCTTAATAATGGCAGGGCATCTAAATATATTGGATTCCAACTGCATGGCAAGATAGTTCAATTATCAAAGGAAGTTTGGCCACTCCTGTGTTAGAATAAATAGATTATCGGAAAGGTGGAATGAAGAAGTGGGAAAATAATGGATTATTAACAAAATGAGTAGGAAAGTGAAAAGATCGAAGATTTAGAAGATATGTTAGGTATTATAAGATGATAGAAGAAAAATGCATATCTAGTATAAATCCTGATTTGAACATTTCAGTTATAAAATTATGAAATATTTGGGGAAATTTCAAAGTTGATACGTATTCATGACATTAAGGGATTATTTTTATTTTATTTATATGTAGTGTTTTGGGGATACAGACCTACACAGGAATAGTATTTTGTCTGGAATTTGCATTCAAATAATTCAAGGCTGAGGATTTAGCTCAGTTGTTAGAGTGGTTGCCTTGCATTCAAATAATTCAGTAGAAAGAGGAAGAGAGGTTGTTAATGATTATGTATACAAATGGAAACATAATAGTTCTCTTTGTGTTTTTATGTTTGCTAATTCTAATAAAAATTTAAGAAAAGAAAAAAGTAGAACAGAGACAAAGATAGTAACTCAATTAGTAGTGAACTTGTATGTTGGAGAGAACTTTATATTAACGGGAAGAACTTAGGTAAATTGAAGGTGTATCTGAATTCTTTGGATGAGTCTATAATCCTAACCATTTAATACTATTGAAAGTATCAAATGAGATGAGGAGGTAAGAAAATAGAACAAAACATAGAAGACTTTCCAGATTTACGAGGTATTCACTTTATCCCTATAAAAGATGGTTTGAAATCAATACTGTCAATAACCACATCTCTATATTAAGGAAATTTTGGCAGTTTGGTCTGCCAATCTTTTTTTTTTTCTTAAATCTAAATTTTAGTTATGCTGAGGAATTGATCTCTTACTATTTCCTACTAAGCTACAAGGAAAGAAAGGAAAAATAAGACATACCCCTAAGGTCCCTATATCTATGAATTTATGCAAGAGCAGAGAATGAAGAAAAATGTGAAATGCAAATAAGAAAACAAAAATGCTAATTGGAGCTATTTCCCTAAATTCAACTAAAAATGGTGTCAGGGATGAGAATCCGTCTTTTAGATACTAGTTTGCCAAATCATAGTGTCATATATTTTTAGCTTCAAAAGAACAGATTCGAATGGACAAAATGAACATACAGAAAAACTATTTGCACAGATTTCTTTATGTGTATTTTAGTCCAATCAAATCAAGCTTGTTCCTATAGCCATATATTCTCTTTCTCCTTGGTATCTCCAGGCTAACACAGAACCTGCATATGAGTGTTCAGAAAATCTTTTTAATAAAACATTCATCTGTACTTGGATAGGCTTTGTATACATAATTTATTATTATTTATAGAGCAAGTCCGCTCTACTTTTATGGATTGATTGGCAGCATAAACATAATAAACACCAATAAAGTGAAGATTAATAGAAGATGGTGAAAAGAGTGGAAACTGGTATCCCTCTTCCCCTTTTCCAGTGCTGGTGGTCAAAGCCAGGGCCTTGTGCATACTAGGCAGGTACTGTACCACTGAGGTGTATCCCCAGCCTCCCTATATGTGAATTATAAAAATATTATATATAATATATATAAATTGGTATATTGTATATGGTGTCATATAAAATTATATGTATACATTATAAAATATTTTTTGTATATTTGCAGGGCTGAGGATTAATAATCTTTGTAAACAAAACTAGTCAAATCTGATGAATGGATTCTAAAATTTCATGGTGTGAAGTCAGATTACACATAAATTTTTAAACCATACATGTATGATAATTTATATTTTTATTTATGTCACAAAAATTGAGGGAAATAATTATAGTGGTTATTAAGAAATAAATACAATAATTTTTGTGTATTTTAATTTCAAAGGAAGTTGTCGCAATTCTATACAATTGTTCAAATACACAACATTTTGAGATATTAATTTTAGGAATTGAATGTAATAAGTGTATTTTGGAATAAAGATGAGAAATAATGGGTTTTCTTGGTCCTGAAATGGTAGTGCATTGACTTAGATCAGAAATTATAGATGCTAATAACATCCTGGCGTGGCTTTTGAAAAATCGCAGATTTTATTGCTGCATTATTCCTTTCAACTCAGATGAATATTTAATTTTTCTTATACTCGTGTTTATTGAGTTCCTCTACAGGGCTATGTTGAGACAATATTCTTTTTGTCTACATATATAAAAACAATTTCTTAGAAAATAAGGCTGAAGAGCTTTAGGGCTTGACGTTACCGTGAGAAGTGATGGGGAAAGTGACAGATGTGGAGGACGTTTCTGAGGCCCGGCCTGGTCCACAGGCAAGCGCCAGCGTATCTGATGAGGCCGACAGCTCTGACTATTCATTTGTGCACGAGCCAGGTGGTCTCTAATTGTTTTTAGATCCCTTAGCAATTAATGGTGCCATCGTCCTTGGGCAGCCCATTTGCAGATCGATATTTGCTGGGCAGAGTCAATGCTTGGGAAGACATAATGAGACTTTACCAAAGTGACTCTATTAATAGAGAAAGCCCACAAGCAATGGCTGTGAAACGAGACTGTAGAGGAGGTTGTTTCTTCTACAAACAAGTACCACTGCACTTTTTCAGGACACTGTCAAGGAAAACTGAACTTTAATTAAAATGAGTTCCTTAAAAAAATTACTTGTTCTGCAACTGTCATTGAATATATTCTTTTGTCTCTTTATAGTCTTAAACTTCTTAGAAATTATATTGTAAGATTATTTTTAAAACCCTTACTTATGCTCTGACTCCCTCAAAGTACTGAATAAGATTTTTTTTTTTAGAATTTCATATAAGCTCATTAAAGCAACACTATTTTGTACTCCATTTAAAATTATAAAAGTGAACCATTCAGAATCAGGATAACTTCCTCATACAACATCCCCCATAACATTGCTCATTCATTAAAAATGTGCTTCGGGCTAGATCTAGGCTTAACATAATTAATTCAAGTTTAAAATAAGAAAATTCTAATGTCCTAGGCCACTTTTAGTTTTTAATCAGCGTGAAGCATGATTAAGAATAGATCTATGTTTGAGGAGTTCCGAGTGTGCTTATAATTAGAAAGGAAAACATTAAAAACAATGATCTTATTAAAGTACCCTGGCTTCAGAGAATTTTAAAACAAATGAAAGTATCTTGAATATAAATACCATTTGGCAGTAGTACTACTCAAGACATAAAAGTCATCGAAGAAAGGGACATTCAAATATTCATTTCATATGAAGAAATAATCAGTTTATACCAGTTTTTAAAGGAGAATTTTGTCTCATATTTTCTGGGTAAGAAATGACATCCTTTCCTAGCATTATAAATGCAAGCTGTATAATGCAGGTAATTAAAAGATGTTTCCAGAATATTAGCTAATTATTCCTTGCTGGATAAATTATTGGCTTTTTTTTTTCCTAATAGTAGTGGTTTTAGATGACTGTGAGAGGCTAAAAAAAATGTCAGCTTAGAGTTAATAAAATGCTTCACACATTTATCTAAATAGATTTATAAATTTCTTCATCCATTTCTAAAAAGAATATAATTTAGGGGCTGGGGATTTAGCTCAGTGCTTGCCTTGCAAGCACAAGGGCCTGAGTTCAATCCCCGGCACCACAAAAAAAAAAAAAAAAGAATATAATTTATATGAACTAATAGTAACATAATTTAGTCATGAATTTTATAAAGTAAAAATGCAATGATGAACATTCAACACAAAGAAAGAAACATTTTGAAGTTATCAATATTACCTGTTTAGAAAACCGTCAAATGAATAAATTAAAATATTTAATATTTATTAGTATGTTTAATATTTATTAGTATGTTAGTATGTTAGTGGAAAAAGTGGTATTATTGAAACCCATGATGATGAAAGCACAAATAGGACTTACAAATGGTTGTGGGAGGAGTAAAAGTTGACAGCCTTTGACTATTTTACCTGCCATTACTTGCCTTCTACTTGTTGAGTTCATTCTGTCTTTTCATGAGAAAATGTGTGAAAACATAGTAAGCAGACTATGTGAAGATGATGAAAAGCTTTCCTCTTTGAACAGTTTTCTAGTGAGTGGCTTTTTCCATATAATAGAGCTTCTCATGGGTCTCTGATCTGGCCCAAAGTCTGTCAGAATGATTGATGCAGCTGATGCTTGGTAATTTTTGCAGGCTCGGGGGTCTCTGGGTTTCCAGGCAAGTGGGTAATGTGAAGTCTTGTGAATGTGAGTGGGCTGAATTCCCAGTCCATCTAAAAAGACCAGAATTTCGATAACATGTATTCTAAGTAATATTAGCTGAAACAAGAGCAAAGCACATTAATTTCTGAAATGATATAAAATCGACTGCTTGTGGTGAAGTCATGGCAGAATGAGTTCCATGTGTGCTCAATCCAGAGCGACCCAAAATCACACAAATGGCTCTCAATGGAACATGCCAACCCTGCCACCTCCCTGTCTTTACTTCACTGCACAGCTAGATTAAATTTGTGTTATTAGTGGAATTGTTGGCAATCATCATGGCAGTTATAATTTTGTCCTTTTTCTCTTCATGCAGCTTATCTTTTAATTTTGATATGAACCACCCAGATAAATTCACTCTCTCAAACTATGTAAGCTGTCATAGTTGATATAGAAAAATTAGTAGCCAGAGAGACTAATGCTTGCACATTTTCAGGTGCTCTGTTATTATTTCTTTAAGGCTTACTTATCTATACTATTACTATAAATTAATACTTAAAGATGAATAATACTTTAAAATGTGTGTACAATATTGAAATTGCTATCAATGGGCATTTATTTTATTTCTAATATTTTGCATTTTATATCGACTACCGATGTAATCCACACCTATGTGTATTTCTATTCACTTTCATGTTATAATATCCTACAAATAAAATTATAAAGTTAAAATTAAGGTTATTAATGTCTATTAATAAACGATGTCTACAAATATTACAGCAATTTACATGCCAGTAGAGCCTAAAAGTTTGTGCCTGTACCTATACTGGGGAGAATCTTTATTTCTTTTTTTTTTTTTTTGCCAATTAGTTGGGAAGTTTATTTTATTTTTTTTTTAGTGGTACATTTTAGATGTACACAGTGATAACATGCAGCATAGGGGATTTGTACCTGTACATGATTTATCTTGCTGCTGCTTTTTTTCCAGTTTCCCTCCCTCCCTTCCAGCATCTCATTGTTATATTGACCTGCAACATTTTGATTATAATGCTAAATACTTACTGTTCAATTGTGATTTTTATTTTTTCATATTCATTAGTCCATATTTCTAATGGGATGCTTTCCTTATTGACTACAAAGCTAATATTAATTTTTTATATAAATATTGTACTATAATTTTCCTCATTTTTAATCTACCATGAAATTGAATGTTTTATTATTCTTAATGTATTGTCTGTAGTAATAGGTATGCTCTTTTTTCCTTTATGGTTTATACTTGTTTTTATTTATACAAAAACTTCTTTCTACTTCAACATCAGATAAATATTAAACGTTCTTAATTTCAGTGCTTCTCCCCTTTCAACGTTGGCCTGAGGTTTTGCCAAATGGAGTTTGCACTTTCATTTGTAAAATGAAAGTGAAGTGTCCTTATAGTTAGATTGATTTTTGAACCTCACTTTCTCAAAATATGATATTATAAAATTTCAAAATGTTGTATGTTAAAAAAACAGACAATCTAAAATAAAAATACTTTTAAAGAAAAGACAAAAAAAAAAAGAATGAAAGACTATTCACAAATCTTGGTATAACCTGAGATTATCTACCTAACTTGTTTTTCCAACTCCCTCCTACTCAGCATTTATTTTTTAATTTTTATATTTTATGAGTACATGTTTGCATCACATAATGATTATATTCCTCGTGAGGAATTGGTACATGTCCTTAACACATCTTAATTCTTCCCATCTCCTCCCCAACCTCTCCGTTCATCTCTTGGTCCTCTTCCCTTTTGTGAAAGATCTACCTCCATACTTCCTATTATCTTTTATTTTATCTATCTTTTATATTTATCTTTATTTGTATTCTGGGTTTCTCATATAAGAGAAACTTAAATTTGTGTGTTTGGTTTATTTTACTTAAAATTATGATCTCAAGGTGTGTCCATTTTCCTACAAATAAGTCAAGTTTATCCTTTCTTATGGCAGAGTATTACTACCTTGTGTATAATTAGTTTATTTCCTTTGTCTTTCATGGGTTGATGGACATTCAAGCTACTTCCAAGATTTAACTATTACAAATTGTGCTGCTATAAACATGGGTGTGCATGTATCACTGCAGTGTGATCTTTTACCTCTTTTGGGAAGCTACCTATTCAGGCCAGGGGAATAGCTGGCCTGAATAGAGTTTCTATTTTTAGTTTTTTGATGAATCTTCATACTGATTTCCATAATGGCTTAAAAAGTTTACATTTCCACCAGCAATGTAGAATATATGATGTAGATATTCTATTCATATCATTTGCTGAAATTAATTTATATTATTTCTCTTCTTTGGTAATTTCAATTGCTTACAAGCCATAGTAACACAGTTAGCTACCTTGTTGTGCTTTATAATATTTCGTATCTACTGAAATCCCTTTATTTCATGCTCTCCTTACTCACAAGTTTTTAGTTTTGGTTTTTGTCTTGGTTTGTTGGAATACATACCACTGGTATTCTTTTCTTAATAGTAATGTGTATCTCCATATCTGGGAATAGCTTCAGTCCTTGGGATACTATTTTTGCATTATTCAGACAAGTTTAGAAGCAGAGATATTGGGATTTATTTTTGTTGGGTTTTTTGTTGTTGTTGTTGTAAATTTGGTTCTTTGGCATTTGTACGTAAATACCTGAAATACAGTTTACTTTTAGAGTATTTAATATCATTTATTATGAAATAGATATGTTATGTTTTGAAACTAATCAGTTTTAAACTTTAATGATTGACTGAATAGGATTGTAGTATTTTATTTTTTAAATTTTTATTATTTATTTATTTATTTTTACCAAGAACATGTATCAGTACATTGTATACATAATGATCATATTCGACATGGTTATTTTGTACCTGTACATGATATATATTGGTTTTCCCCCTCTTCCCCACCCCTTCTTTCTGTTCCCCCACCCTTCCCTATTTGCAACAGGTTTATTTACATTTTTCCATTTTTTCCCTTTCTTCTTTCTTTTCTTTTTCCCTTCCTTCCTGTCCCCTTTCTCCCTATCTGTTTCTCCTCTCTTTTGAATAGTACCTTTTTTTTTTTTACATAAAATCTATTATACCTCTTTTATCCTTATTTACACTTACAGTTTCTCATATCAGAGAACAATTCGGTGCATATGATGAGTGTCTGATTTATTTCACTTAAGAGTATGTTCTCAAGGTACATCCATTTACCTACAAATGTCTCTAGTTTATACTTTTTTATGGCAGAGTAGTACTCCATTGTGTAGAAAAACCATATTTTCTTTAGCCATTCATTAGTTGTTGGGCATTTAGGTTGTTTCCAAGACTTAGCTATTACAAACTGTGTTGCTATGAACATGGTTGTGCATATATCACTGTGTTATGATGATTTTAATTCTTCTGTGAAGATACCAAGCAAGAGGGATAGCTGGGTCAAATGGAACCTCTAGTTGTAGTTTTCTGAGGAATCTCCACACTGATTTCCACAGTGGTTGGACCAGTGTACATTCCCACTAACAGTGGAGGGTTCCTTTTTTCCTGCAGCCCCGCCAGCATTTGTTATTGGTTGATTTTTTGATAATAGCTGTTCTTTCTGGAGTAAGGTGGAATCTTATTTTAAACTTATTATTAGAAAAACTTTAGGGATGTGGAACTCTTAAATGGTAATTTTAATGTTAAAGTACAACTGTTTCACCTTTTATAATATTTATCTAAGAAATATCCTCAGCTTTCTATTTTCTATTATCTTTCCTTGTAATAACCAGTGAGTTCACCATCTATGTACTAAAAGGCAATTTTTAAATATACATCTACATCTAACCTCTCTTCTGAGTTTTAGCAATGTGCCCTCCTCTCAATCTGTCTTGGACATTTTCACTTACATTTTGTCTTGCTTCATGATCAACATTTATAAAATGAAATTGTGGGCTGCTTATTTTGACTGGTTTTGACTTTTGACCACCTCAGATCTTTTGGTGTACTGCTCGAGGCAAGCTGCAGCATATTGTTTACAGTTTGATGTGGACAATTCACCTGAAAAATCTAGCATGCTCTTACTGTGCCTACACATTCCTCCAGAGATTATGTGTAAAAACTTAGGAGGAAACTGTACTGTAGAGGAGTCAATAAATATAACAGAAACTTTCTTATGCCTTCCTATTTTTTGCTTCTAACACAGTGTTTTTCTTGTGAAATAATGGTCACTAATTTTTTGTATTTATATGACTTGTATACTTCAAGTCTGAGGGCAGTACCAGTGCCTGTCTGCTTTACCGCAGAGCACAGAGTGAAGCATCTATACTTACAAGTGCTTAATAAATGCTTGCTGACTATTTAAATACCAGAACATGCTGCTTAGTGATATTTAAAACTTTCTAAATTTTCCTTGGACATCTTTATCTTCTAATCTTGGTAATAATGGTTTATGACTTTTACAAATGCAAAATATATTATATAGCTAAATCTTATATTCTTTGTCTTCACTAATTGATATGCCTACAATTTTTGCTTTTGAATGCACCATTCTTATTAAGACTGTTGTGTTTTTCAAAAAAATATTATTCATGTATTCGATGCTGATGCATGTAGCATGTATTCTGTGCACTCTCCCAGTGTTTTCAGTTTGGGCTTTGCCATTGCATCTTAAATGAATTTAGAGTTGTGGAAATGAGGTAGGTAAACTTGTTCCTAAATAATCAAGGAGCATGAAGCTTTCTGATGTAGGTTTCATATTGATCAGTATTCTTCTCAATTTCATGATTCTTTGAGAGCCTTTCTTTCAAAAAAACACCATTCACTGCTTTTAAAAAAGGCTGAACTTCAGAGCAAAAGCTGAAATGAAATGCATAGAAATGCAACATGTTCAACTCAGGGCAGTGTGGGTTAGTAGCTAATAGGAAAACGTGACAATAACAAGATACTCCAATTTTCTACTTGGATGGTTTCTCTACCAGAGTCTAAACAGCAAACTACATGATATATACTGCTTTGCACAATTTATTTTTAAACTGACTTAAGGAAGAGCTAAAGACTACAGAATAAAACAAAATAAAGCCTAATTTTTGTAAGTAAAAGTGACTGTAATTGGTCAGTTTTTAATCTTATTCATCTATTTGTTAACATTTTTGGGGAGGGGTGGGCTGGGGATCAAACTCAGGGCCTTTCACTTGCTAGGCAAGTGCTCTACCACCTGAGCTAAATCCCCAGCCCCATTTGTTAGCTTTCTAACTTACAGATTCTCTGAAATCCATAAAGTTGTAGATATTTACCAAAGAGTAAACTGACAAAATACAGTAAAACATGTGGTTGCAACTCACTAGTACTTTAATTCTTACATGGCTGGGTGAATTCTAGAAAAACAGGGGAATGAATATGAGCAACATGCTGCTGGGAAAAATCAAATACTTTCAGATTTTGAAGGTAATTTACAGTTTTCAGCAAAATATAAATGTGCATTAAAATAGTTGCTACCCTTTAGCACTATACGAAATACTTGAAATTCTTGGAATCATATCTGAATATTTTATCGAAGCACTAAATTTATAGGAACTTTTAAAATGAGTAGCTGAAATATGTTAGTATCTCTACCTTTCATCAAAATTTAATCATTTTTATCATAAAACTTAAGCATAATTTTTAAAATTTTGGAGTCAAAGGTACACAGCTGCAGAGTATTGCTTAAAGGAAGCACATGCAAGAACCGCTGAACGATGATGCTTTGCCAGCAGTTGAAACATGACAAAATTCAACTGCAATATCTATCATCTTCATTAGAATCTAAAAATCTAGGCCTGACTGTGTAGAATTCTAATTTTAAATTTAGCATGATACATAAACACAGCAAAAGTCAACATTTATTAGAGCCGAATTAACTCATTATTTCAATCACCCTAAAGTTTTAAATACTCACATGCCTGGGGACACTACCTTAAAACCATTATAGAATAAACCCAAATAATATAGGAAAATACATGAAGATCGAGCTAGTTATAAAAATATCAGAGTATTCAAGAATCTACAAGTATAGACCATTCCCAGAGGCTGAAAAGACCCACTGGATCATCATTAAATATCCCAACTCTGGTTATGTGAGAAACCTGAGGTAGTTAAAGAAAAAAATAAGTGCTAATATGTAGGGACTTCATTTAAAGTACAATAGAATTAAAGTTTTAGCATTTTCATGCAAAATGAGTTGTATGTCTTATTAATTTTAATCCTGGCAATAATCCTATAAAACATGAAGAAAGTTAGTGTCAGAAACATTAAGAAAATGGCCTAGATTCACAGAGGTAATGATTAACAGGGCTGAATTTTAGTATGGACCTGCTTCCCCCTAAAACTAATGCTGTTTCCACTGCACCTATGCATGTGTGTGTGTGTGTGTGTGTGTGTGTGTGTGTGTCACACATGCACCCACAAACTGTAAGAGTTCAGAGAATGAAATTATTGGGTAGGGTCTGATAAGCAGAGAAAATCTGATGGAGCATGACTAAGAGCCCCTCGTTAGGATTAGAATGCAGAGATAAGGGAAGGGAAAGAGATTGGGTTCCAACAAGAAAGACATATGAGCAACAAGAAAGACATATGAAAGCTCTCTTTATAACATTTCTTCAGCTATCTTCTACTCTATTTCTAAATTCGCTCCTGGGTATCAGAACCTCATCGTATTTGAATGTTTGCCTGAAGCTTCAAACTAAGTCAAAGAACCTTCAGTAATATTACCTATGATTTTAAATCTAATATAAGCATCAGATTAATCTTTATAAGATGTACATTCATACATTTATTTGTTTATTCACTATACATTTCTTGAATGCTTATCCACCATGGGCCAGGAACCATGCTAGGTGCTAGAGATAGGTTGGTCCATCAAAACAGATGTTCTATCTTGTTGGATGCCATAGTAATCATGGAGGAAATAATTTGTCAGTCCACAGTCACATGTTGTATAAGGAAGAGAGCGTATTCTGGGAAATGTGTCTTTAGACGGTTTCATCATCGTGTGAACATCACAGAGTGCACTTACATAACGACGTATAGGTCAATTACTCACTATAGCCTTCTCATGTAGTCAGTACACATATTAAGCTCAAAAAGTATGAGGCTGCTGCCAGAATAATAGGGCACACTAAGGCGAAGGCTCCACAGCTCAGATGTAAAAGCACTGTTTTTGTATAACAAAGCAGACTATTTCTACAGTAAATTTTTTTCATGTATGTGGAAGGATTACACTCTGGAATAACAATATATGTTTCAATAAATAAATAAATGGACTAACAGGCACTTACTATCAAGAATTATCTACTGTATATATTGCATATTTTATACTTTCATATGTCTGGAAACATGGTAAGTTTGTGTATACCAGCACTTCCACAAAGACAGGACTAATGCATCGTACCCACAGATATGGCATCACTAGGTGACAGAAATGCTCAGCTCCATTATAATTTTATGGAGCTGCTGTCAAATATGCAGTCCATCATTCATCAAAATGTCATCATTATTAGGTACATGACCATTTCTGAAAGGTTGCTAAATGAGATATGAAAGAATTTCAGGCTCTACGTCGTTAGTCTCCTGGTTGTGTAAGTTATAATCATTTAAAGTGGGCAAGATTGGGCCTTGAGACCTCAACCGATGTGTGCATTAGTTTCTCAGAGCAGGGAGCCCAGTCTGCAAATCAGATGTGATAAATATTTTACCTGTAATAATGGAACAGTAGTCTTTTCAAAAAGTGTGTAATGATGCTGATTTTCCCCAGCTCTATCTCCTCTGGAATAGCTTTAAAGTGGTTGTGGAAGGACAAGTTTTCAGTAAGCAAGGAACTATCCAGACAGCCACATTTGGCTGGACTTAGCTAATGACACGGGGCTCTGAGATACACAAACTATTCACTCAGAGAAACTGCATTTTAAGAGAAGAAAGATGTTTAAAAAATCTGCTTAAAGACATGGCTTCAGAAGAGTTCTTTTAATATATTCCTAATTGAATTAAAAAAAAAAACCCTGCATCACCATAAATTCCTGGGAACAAATTATGTATGCATTTTAAAACTCGTTGAAGGTTATAGCACAGACCGATTTGTTCTACATTTGAAGTCATCTGTCTATGTGTAGTTAACTGACATTGATGAAAATTGACTTGAGAATTCTACAATATGATTATTTTCTAAAAAACATTTTCTAGGCAACAGTAACATAAATTTATTTGCTTTAGAATTTTAAATTTGTAGCATACTGACATGTCCTGGCTAAATAGGACAAAAAATCCTAAGAAAGCATAGCAATAATTCCTGAATGATTTAAAATGAAGCGAGAAAGCAGTCTCAAGTGACCAGATCTTAAAAAATACTGTTAAGAAGCTAAGCCTCAAATTCACAGCAAAAATACAGAGCTATATAAACAGAAAGATCCATGCACATCTAAACCTGAATAAATAAAAGGAAAAAAAGAGCAATATGTTATGTAAACAGTAGATATTGGATGGTTGAAACTGCAACGGAAAAGTCTTAAAGTGAAACAGTTTTTAAATACCAAAACATAAGGAAAGAGAATACTTTGTTGTCAGATTTATTCCTTGCCTTGTCATTTGTGCACTTCACAAAGATTTATGTACTTCCACATTTTTTCAATTTCATAGGTGTTCACAAAAATATTGTTTTAGAAAGTGATATTCAAAATTACTTATCATGCTTAAAAGTTCTGAGTTTTGTTTTTAATTTTCTTGAATTCTGAATAGTGCTAATATATTTCTACTTTTTAATATGTACCGATTAGTTCTTAATTATCATATTAAATTATATATTCTTGGTTCTTGGTATTCATTTTCCTTACTACACAGACTTCATAAGGATTCTGTTACTCTTTCTTGAGTTGTCATATGACCAGTAAATGTGGCCACATAAAAACAGTAAAGGATGGGCTTAAAATATATGAAAAAAAATTAGATAGCAAATACTTTCAGCTTTAAAAATTATTAGTAAATTAAGTAGTTAAGATAGATTTTAGTATAATTATATTAGAGGAAGAGATAGTAAAGGAAGAAGAAATAAGAACTAGTTAGAATTGCTTTGGTTTCAGATTATTAGAAAAGAAACAACTCAAACCAACTAAAAAATGAAAGCAGTGATGTGGTAAAGGGGATCTGACACCACCAGTACTTTTACTATATTAAGATATAAAAAATTATACCAACACTACTCTGTGCTTTGTGTGAGAGACTGTATTTGATTGGGCCTTAATCTGTTTGGGTTTCTTTGTACTCATATCCCTTGGTGGTCCCCTCCCATAGTGATTAGACCCGACATGTGACTAGCTGAATGAAACAACAGCAAAAGTGACATAAACAAGTTTGAAAATGTCTTTGGGAGTTGTTCGTAGTCCTTCCCTACATGAATACCTAGTCAAAGATGAAAGGCTACTGCCCTTCCCGCCGAGGCCACAGACACTTGAGTGAGGTGACCCAGCTATCCAGTCTCAGTGTAACTGCCTGTGACCAAAAGAATTTCTTACCACCCTAAGCATTTCATGAAATGAATGTTTCCTGTATTTGGCCATACAGGGATGGACAACAAGCAGATAGTAAGCACAAACTGGTAAACCCTGCCACGTGATACTTATTCTTTCCTTCAGGGAATATTTTCCTATTGTCAACTTACAATCTGTGAATCGGAAATTGAAGTGACATTCCTGGATCTTGAGTCCTTTGATGAGAATAATCAGTAACCCATAATTTTAATGGATGCATAAGCAAGCACATTTAGATATTCAAGAAGTGAAACAACCTACGTAATAGATACTACTAAATATGATAATGCTAGTGCTTGTTTTAATTGATGTTTAAGGACATGTCACCAACAGTGGTATTCAGCTTCATTTAAAATTCAAGACATCAAGTCAATTTTTAATCATTTATACTGAGTTGAACATAGAGAGTTAAGGAACAGTTAATTAATATTTGATTTTACGTATAAGAAATGGGTATGTTTTGTGGTAATGCAGTTTTAGTTTTATGTCAGTATTGGCCTATCAAGCCTGGAATTTTAAATGTTCATCTGGTTATTTTGGATTTATAATTGTGAAAATGGATGAAGTTCATTTTAACCTGAAATGTATGTTTTAAAATTAATTAATTCTCCCCTAAACTGTTTTTTCTTCCCCTAAATCTTTCTCCGTTACAGACATTCATTGATGCTTTGGGAAATACAGTATATATTATATGAAATTGGCCTATACCTGTAATGCCCACATGTACTGTAATACCAGATATTTAAATTTATAAAACATTCTGAGATATACAAAGTATTATAAAAATTATTAAAAAAATAAAAAAATTACAGTAAAAGGTACATTGGCATTAATTCCTTTCAAAATACTCCTGCTTGCTTCAAACACACTCACTGTATTTCATCGTTCTAGATACTTTCTGAAGCAGTTCCAGAAGCCCTCTTCAGTGATTCTCTTTAGTTATGCATCCTACCTTGATATCCTGAATCAATTCAAAACATTTACCTTTCATGGTAATTTTCACTTTGGGGAAGAGCCAGAAGTTGTACAGTGCCAGAATAAGGCAGATGAGGGCACGCTCTAATGTTTTTATGAGGCTGCCTCTCTGTTGGATGGTACCCAGTAGCAGCATTCATTGTATTTTTGATCAGACTTCATAAAAACACTCATAAAAGACAACTTCCAGAACAACTTCAGAAAGTGTCAAGAATGATGGAATAAATGTGGTCAAAGCAAGAAAGAGTATTTTTCAGGGAGATTAATGACAGTGTGTTATTTACTGTAATCATTTTTTAAAAATGTAAACATTCACTGTAAAGTTTGGTCACTCATTGTATTACCATAATGAGATACAAGTTTTCCTGTCTTTTTTTTTTTTCTATTTATCTCTATTTTACAGAAGTGAAAACAGAGGCCTAAAGAAATCAACTAGCATGTTGGTCACATTATAATTTTGTGTCAAATTGAGAATTTGAACTCAGGTTTTCTGCTAGTTATAATTAATATATTCTCAGATAAGCCATGATAACACATTTATTTTATCTCTTACTTTCCTCATATGTTATAGAATTACAATTTTGCTAATATTTGACATTTGAATAAATATTTAAGAATTACATATATTTATACTATGTCTATGCAACATATCAAACACATAAAATACCCCTATAAAACAACAAAATTTACAATGTATGAGACTAAGTAGTTTTAATTCCAGGTATATGGTATTATAGTTTCTAGTTAAACTACTGAGATTCTGTACGAATACACCCACATGAAACATTTGCAATCATATGCCTGTATATGATTTCACAATATGTTTAACAGTTTAAATAATTTCACTGAAACATTTATTCCCCGGAAAGACGAAAAAATTCAGAGTATGATAAAAATGTCAGATTTAGGAGTTGTTTTTAGTATATTTTTAAGGATACGAATAAAAAATTTAGTGAAAGTGCAAAAGCTAAAACATGTCAGTGGCCTTAGGAAAGGAATGATTACAATGTAAACTAAAATGAAACTCCTATCTGGGAGAAAGTAATTTAGCTACATGAACAGTTGCACCTCTGAGGGTCAGGCATGTGAACGATTAAAATTAAACAAGTAGATTTTAATATGCCGTAGTAACTGTGATTGATCTTACAGAGCTGTTGTTGACTGTACATCAAGAAACAATTTAGGATCCAGTTTAAAACAAAGTTTATAATCCTTATTTAATGGATTTTGGTACCTGAGGCAATATAATGC
Organism: Hystrix cristata; assembly: GCA_004026905.1. Lineage (NCBI taxonomy): Eukaryota > Metazoa > Chordata > Mammalia > Rodentia > Hystricidae > Hystrix > Hystrix cristata. The sequence goes on from PVJO010003835.1 coordinate 45,660, forward strand.
TTTAAAAATGATTAAAATGTGTCCTGTCTCTGTATAATCAATGGAAACCTCTCTAAAATTAGTTAGGTTCCAAAGTCTCCTCAGCAGGCTTGGCAGTGCTGCGTCTGTAGAATTCCAAATAAGCTATCTATCATTATTTCCATATACAAGGTTCATTAGACACCTCATTCTTTATCTTATTAGCACCAATGTCAACTAAACAATCAAATCAAAAGGTCACCTTTAAAAATAGCTGGTTAGACCAAAACATGCACCATGACATTATTAACACAGTGCATCCAAGTACAGCGAGAGGAATGTCTAGAAGGCCAATGAAGGGTTATAAAAGAACTGAAAATATAATATATATTTGTAAATGGAAGTTAAAACATTCTAGTGTGACATCTTAAAGAAACAACTGAATTCTGTTATTCGAATTAGTGTGAAAAATATCTTGTTATGGTAGTTGTCTTATTTAAAAAGTTTTTCTTTGCATATGATGAATTGAAATTCCAATTTTTATGGAAAATGAATAAAATTGGTAACTTTGGTGTTATTTTTAATGTTTTTAAAGATCATGAATCACAAAGTGAAGTTATTAATATATTTAAAGTCACATTTTGTTCCTAGCATTTTATGGTAGATTTTGAACTTTATTTTAAAGCAGCTGATGCTTTTGAGGGCATTTATGATTTAAACATTCATATAAATTTATAATTAAAGTTTGACTTTCACATACATTAAAGTTTTATCTACTTTGCAGTGAATTTCCTGTCTATAATGCAACTAAAGAGAAAAACATATTTGATCCAGAAAAGTGCTAAATTATCACCTAGTTTATCACATAAATAACAATATGTAAATGAACCTAATATTTTTAATATATTCTTTACTCAAATTTACTTGACTTTTCAACATTTATTTTATTCCAACATTTTATTTTATTCTAATATTCCAGTATCTTCTATTTCAAGATTAATATTGGTCAGTATAAATTAATTCCTTTTGAGAGTGTCATGAGTTCGTTTCTGGTGTCCTTAATTGTCTTAACAAATTGCATAATAAATTAATGAAAACATCTGTTGTTTTTTATTGGATTAAGTTGGGTCTATAAGAAAGTGTTTTGACAGGTAATAGTTGGGTATAAAGGAAAGCATCTCTTGTTGAAGATGGTAATTTCCTGGAGCGTTTTTATCACTGCATGTGTTGGGAATATGAAATATGTACGGATGATGCATTTTGCGCAAATACTGTTCCGCGAGCCTTACAGCTCTTCTGACCCTGCCCAGAGTGGGAGCTTGTCTGGGATTTACTTTCCCTTGATAATTTCAGATCAGAAATGTCCTTCCCATTTTCACTGTCTGTGGGGTGTATCACAGTTGAGATAGGTCAGTCATGGTAATGGAAAGGAAAGGTTTATTTTTCATTTTCTTATGAAATTTAGGACAACATATTCAAAAGTGTAGAGAAGAAATGTGACCTTATGGTGATGAGCAATAGTTTTTTTAAAGACTATGAAGAGTGGTCAGAGAAGATGCCAGAGGGGAAGAAAAGGAGAAGGAATTTAAAGAAAAGATATTGACTGGCAAGAACTACGTACTTGGAAGGATAATGAGAGACTTAACCTGTTTAAAACTGATTTTGAACATTTCGAGAACTGGAGCAAGAAAAGTGTTGTGGATATAAATAAGCCTGAAATTCATATTAACGTCAATAAAAATATAAAAAGACAGATATTACGGGTCTTTCAGTTGTTATTGTTGTTTGTTTCATTTTTTCTTTTTAGAGTTGAAGATTTGCTTTACAGAAGAAACTTGTCACCCTTTTCCCTTTTTGAGATCTATTGTATCACATGGTGACCATAGTTAGTAGTAATATGTTCTTGAAAATTGCTGAAAGAGTAGACCTAAGTGTTCTCACACACAAAGAGATGGTTTAATTAACTTGATTTAATCATTTATCAGTGTAAACATATATCAAAATATCACATCATACATCCTAAATATACATAAATTTTATTTTTCAATTCTTCCTCAATAATGCTAGGGGAAAAGAAGAAAAAGATGAAGTCAAGTATTTTACTTTGAGACAGGTTCTTGCCAAGTCACTAAATTAGCCAGGCTGAGTTCCAACTCCTGATCCTCCTGCCTCAGCCTCCCAGGATGCTTACAGGCGTGCACCACTACACCTGGCTAGGTCAAATATTTTAAAAAAGCAAGTATTATATATTAAGATTACAATATTATGATACTGGGTCTAATAATGGAGATTATTTTTAAAAATTGAAACATTTCTAGTTGAGTATTTTAGTTGTTCAAGTATGTGAAATTAAAGACTTAAACAGTGTTAAACTTAATAATAAAATAACTATGAGAGAAAATACAAAAGAATATCTTGTGGGAATAAATGGACGGGACTGTGTTATCAGTAATGAACCCAGGTCCTAACTGTTTGCTACAGAGGACAACGCTAGGCACTCTTTTGCTGTGCCTGTGGGCGCTGTTGAAGACACACAGTCCCCAGATTGAGTTCCCAGGCCCGTGGCTCCCCCACCCCTCACTTTAGAGAAACTCTAGCAATGTGTATGTGTTTTGACTCAAATCAATGACTTTCAGTAGCTCATCCTATGAGAATCTTAGAATCAAATTCATGCTACATTTCTACTGTATTTGAACAAATCAGAGTCTCTTTTCCATGATTACATTTTAGAATTCTAGCTGAAAAATATCGAAGTAAATATATTTGATATAAGATAAACCTATCTTGTTTGCCAGCTGTAAAATTGCTTATTGTTCCGTAAAAGACAGTAGTGCCTCTCTCAAAAATCTGGTAGAGATTAAGTGCAAAATATCTACCAAAATACTTGGCGCATATTAAGTGCTTAATGAAAGTTGATTGTTATGATTATTATAGTTAGCTTCCCAAGGGAATTATTCTTTTACGAAATTTATAGCTCTCTAGGGTGCTTTTTATCATTTGAATCCTGTCTCAAATTTGCTTGCTTCTCAAACAGCTTTACTGATAGGCAATGACATTCAACTCTATTTTGAAGCAATCAACAGTTCATTTTTGAGTTGGGTGGAAAGCACAGGAGATAAAAAATACAAGGAAAGGTAACTTTGCCAAAGACACAACAGCTACACTGAGGAATAGAGCTGAGGCAGTGGGTGGGGTAGGGCCTCGGGGGCTTCCTGAGCTACTGTGACTCCTTCTGTTCCCACCTAATACAGGACTCTGCTAACATGGGCCTGCACTGAATGACGATAGGGAGTGAGGGATGAGTTCCAGACAGTGGTACAGTGGCACTGAGAGAAGACAAACCGGGGCCTGTGGGAGCAAGGGGAATATTTCCAGTGGCCATCTACTTAAAGAATCCACGTAAACGTGTTTATTTCTGTACTTAAAACGCTTACTGAGCACTTGTGGGGTCGAGGCGATAGTAAAAACATAAGACAGATGAACTCTTCTGGAAGCTCACAATCTAATACCACAGAAAATGAAATGGGAGCCAAGAGTAGACTGGGAGAGCATGGGCAAGGTCACGGTGGAGACAAGGATGGCGAGACTGTGTTGTGTTAGAGGACCTATGCTTGTACCGCTCTCTGCTTTACATAGACAAACAAATTTGGAGAATATAGATGGTTGTTTCTAGTAAAGTAACAAAAATTACGGTAATACTTCCCCCCATAGTCTCTTAATTTCAGAAGAATCACTGTTTTTGTGAAAGGACAAGTGAACATTTTAAATATTAAATAGTATCAATCAGCACTGAGGGAAAATGAAATAAATCTGTTGCAGTTTTTTGAAGGTAGCCAGAGAACATGAATGTTAGTAGAAGGATACACTTCAAGATCCTCTTGTTGCATAGAAAGAAAAGAAAATCTCTAATTCTCAAAACGTCTGTGTGGGGATTTTTATTTTAAGCAGGAAAACCCAAAGATTTTCCATTTTTAACGTCCAAATTGTAAATGTTAAATTTTGTATTTACCAGTCACAGATTTTGCTTAACTCGTGGTTGAGTCTGTTTTGCTTTTTGTTTTATTGACAGATTATTTTCCACCATGTCTGAAATGCTTCTCGTCCACCAAGAGAATAAAACTCAGTAAGTCTTACTGTCTGTCTGCACTTTTTAACCATATGTCTTTTACCATAAAGGTAAGATTATAGATTTTTTCCTAAAAAGAACTATGGAACACAATGTTTATTAATGCTTGGGCAGCAGCAGCTTAAGAGAAAGCATGTTATCGGGGTATCAAGTGCTGTTATTCTGTAAGGTGCCTGTGTTTGGCCCCAGGCTGTCTGGAGTAATACCTAGTGGTCTCTAGAGAGTCCCATGAGTGAAAAGATGGGAGGACACAATTTTTCAATTGAGTGGTTCTCTGCCATCCTGGATTGAGAACAATTAAAGCCTGACTAGATATCGAAGTACATCGTCCAGTTGTTTCTTTTCCATGTGGAATCTTAAGGAAGAAATAATCGGTAGCTAAATGTTTTTGATTCCTTTGCTTGCAACTGTAGAGCAAATTTTAAAGAAGCAGAAGTTAACTTCTATGGTGAGTAAAACTACATAGTTGCATACATAATTTTTTAATTTCCTACATTTTGTATTTGTAGCACAAAAAATATTTAAGGAGGAAGCATAGCATAGTACAGTGATAGAAACTCTGGAAAAACCAAGACTTTGTCATTTTTTCCTCACATATTTGGTTGTTTGCTTTCGTTGATGTTAAGGTGTTTTCTGTAAAGGCCATTTCTTTGATTAACTTATCTGAGAAATGACTCTGTATCAGTTTATGGAGCCATTTTTCACCTTTTTTCAGTATTGCGTAGTTCTCTATCATATACGAATGCCCTAATTTATTTATTGTATGCGGTTGGGTTATTTGTTTGTTTTCAGTATTTTACTATGGATGATTGAATTTGGGAATTGGAATTACTGTATTTTAAAAGGTGCATCTGTGTTCATGATAAATTTCTGAAAGTTGAATTAGGAGTATGTTCTTCCAAGTGTTTGATGATTATCCTGTTTTTCTTATTAATATGTAGTTTCATTCCTGTTATGATCTGAGAACATACTTTGTATGAGATTAATAATTTTGTGTGTGACAGTATTTGTTTCAGGACTCAGGATAGTTTCTATCACATTGAATATTTCACTTATAATTGAAAGTTGTATTGTTCTATAGATACCAGTCGTATCTCCTTGATGTATGGTTTCAGTTCTATATTTTTTCTGATTTTCAGTCTATTGGTTCTACTTCTAAAGAAGAATTGTTGAGATCTCCATAGTTATGCTTCTGTTTCTTCTTTTAGTTCAGTCAGCTTTTTGAAATGCATTTTATATTCATTCAGGATTGTTATAAAGTGGACAATTTTTCAATGATATAAATCATAATAACTTCCTGGAGGAGAAATGTGCAGCTTTCATAACTCCATATTAAAAAGGAAAAATGAGCATCTTATTGTTGTTATTAGAAATCTCCAGGGCCGGGTGTCTTTACTGGGAGATTCTGCCAAGTATTTTAGGAAGAAATGATGTCAGTCTATATGTGCTTTTCCAAGAAAATAAAAGAGTAGGGGATATTTCCTAACTTATCCCCCAGGGCTGCTATTATCCTAATACACAAACCAAAATGAAAAATGACAGGAAAAGAAAACACCAGTACCCTTCATGAAATTAGATGCACATAATTTTAATATAATTTCATCCTATGGAATCCAGCAAAAGTTAGAAAGAATAGTTGCCGATCAAGTCAACTCTGATACAAAAGGTTAGATCACTGTTATAAATCAATCATTGTATTTTAACATATTATTAGGATTATTTTAAAAAATACATTTACTTCTGAACATACAGAGGAGACATTTGAGAAAAATTCAACAATCATTCATGATAAAAAAATTTAGCAAAGTAAGAATTGTAGAACTTCCTTAACCTGATAAAAAACATTTTGGAAAACCTACAAGAACAGTCAGTCATATTGGAATTTCTTAACATCTGAAACTAGTCAGTGAAAACTACCTTGACAACTTCAAGTGTAGTATTAAGACTTGCAGAAATAAAAAAGCTACTTAAAGTAAGGAAGTTTAGCATATCTCAAGATATAAATCAATACACTTGAAAAACTTTGTTACTAAATACTAAAAGAAATGGAAATGGAAAGAAAAGCTTTCATTACAGGATAAAATATGAAAAATATTAACATATATGGAAGCCTTATACATCAAAAACCACAAAACATTATTAAAATAAATTAAAGAAGAACTAAAATAATCAGATATATCATGCTAATGGGTCAGAAAAAGCAATATTATTAATATTATTTGGAAATTTATCTATAAATTTGCAACAACTCTAATCAAGGTCTTAGCAGATTTTTCCTTGAATTAACAACCCGAGGTTTGGAATTTATTATGAACCTAAATCTAAGACCAAAAACTTTAAAAATTTTTTGAAGGAAACAGGAGAAATTTCTTGCCTTCTATAAGGATTTCTTAGGACACACAAAGAATAAATTACATATAAATAAATTTGGCTGTATCAAAACTAAAAGCTTTTTGTCAAAAGGCATTTAAAAAATGAAAAGTCTACCCAGAGGTTGGGTAAAACTTTTTCCAATAAGAACTTGTATTCAGCATTTGGTAAAGTTCTTTAAGACTCAACAATTAGAAAACAACCAATCTGTTAAAAGAAAAAAAGTGCTGAAAAACTTGTGAACACAGTAAAACAAAGAGGAAAAATGCCTGGCAAATAAGCACATGAGAAGATTCACACCATCATTATTCATTAGGGAAGTGCACATTAGGACTACAATCATGTACCACGACCCCCCTATTACTATCGGTAAAAGAAAAAAAACTGAAATTTTTAAAAAAGAAACAAAATGCTAAAACAACTGCTGATGAAACCATGCCCCCCCAAATTACAGGACCATTGGATTTTCCCTTTTGTCTGTGAAAATGCAATGTTGTTTTGCCGCATACATAAATCATACAACAGAGGGACCTTATTCCTGGGTATTTATCAAGAGAAATGAAAACATATGCCCATTTTTATATGTCCATAAAAATGAATTTTTATGGTAACTTTATTTGTATTCAGCAAAATTTGGCATGTTGATTATTTATTGATGTGTTACAAATTAAAGACTGATTTAGAACAAAATAGTGACTAACCTTTTTAGTTTTGATTTGTTCTGTTGTATTTTTGTGGAACAAGAATTCAGGAGTGACTTCCCTGTATTGTTGTGGCTTAGATTCTCAGGGCTCAGCAACAACACTGGCCAAGGTAGAGATACCTAAAGCATTGGTTGGGGATGCTGGATCTTCCTCCATTATGGCACCCTTACATAGCTGTCCAGGGTGTGTTGGCTGTGGTAGAGAGCCTCAGTTCCTTGCTGTGAGGCCTTCTCCATAGCACTGCTGAGTGTGTTCTTGACAGGTTGACTGAGGAAGATGGACCAGTGTATGATGAAAAGGAAACAGGGAAAAATATAGTTATCTTCCCTGCATCTTAACTCATAACTTGCATATTATTCTTTGATTTAGAAATATGTGCAATGCACCCAGTAGGCACCATGAACTGGACTAGGTAGTGACTAGCAAAATGAGTAAGATGTAACTCTTGCCTCTAGGGGCTTTGTAGCGTGGAGACAGAGGATGATATAACACCAAACACTAAACAGAGTTCTTACAAATTATTAAATATGCCTGTATTTGTAAAATTATTTATCATAGTATATGATGTAGTTCCTCTTTTTAAAATAAACACCAAAACGTTATTACATTGTCATAACATTTTAATTGTTTTACAGACATATCAAAATTATTTCAGAAACAGTATTTCAGTATAGGGTTTTAAAATTCATATATATAGTTAGTATTGTAAGTTCCTACTCCATTAAGATTGTTTTTCTGTGTCTAAAAACTAGGATTATCTTTAACCTCAAGGTCTGTACAAGATGAGAAAATAATGTATAAAATTTTGTTTTATATTTTGTTTTACTTATTTTATTTTTTATATTTTTAAACAAAATCATTGCTTTTTATTAAACTACAGTATGCACATAGAAAAGCATACTTATTGTAAATGTGCAGCTCAGGGATGTCCCAAAGTGAATAACCCTTGTCACCAAGAGCAGATCAAGAAACAGGACATAACCAACTCCCAGTGCCTGCCCTGCCCTCTGCTGATCACCTCCACTCCCCAGGACAACCATAACCCTGAGTTTTGCTGTTTTTGATTAGTTTTGCTTGTTTTTGTCTGTATATAAGTTGGATCATGCCATGATTAGTGTCTAATATCTAGCCAATATCATTTAATATTATGTTTGTGAGATAAGCTTACAAGATGTCAATGATATTCTGGTCTTGAGAGTCACTTGTGTTTGTTGAATCATGCTGTGTTTGGCATGTTAGTTAGAATTTGGATTGATCCTCATTTCCGTCTACCTTTCCTTGCATGGATATACCACCACTACCAGTTATACTTTTGTGGGCATTTCGAGCACTTTCAAGTTTGGAGATGGAGCAAAGACTATTACTATAAACAGACAATTAAATGTTGTTTCCTGCTAGGCATATGCTTAGAGATAGGATGCTGGGACATGGTACAGCATATGTTCAGCTTTAGATATTGCCAAAGACTTTTCCAAAGTGGTATATATAGTGTATTTTAAAATTGTTCTCTTGTTTCCTTCTCACACCTTTGCACTAACATGCCAAACAGCATGATTCAACAAACACAAGTGACTCTCAAGACTGGAATATCATTGACATCTTGTAAGTTTATGTCAATTTTATTTCTGTAATTGTATGAGTTTCTTTTAACAAAAATACAATTTTTAAATTTTTTTTAGCATTTTTCCACAAAATATGAGTAAAATTGAAACTTCCAGAAGGATAATTCCCAGAAGGGTTCTGCATATCCTCTGCTCTACCACCTCCTACCTCCCTCCTTGCCTGGTGGGAGAAGCATGAGTGCAGACTGATGTCAGGGGGCCACAAGTGCAGAGTGGGCTAATGGTCTATCGTGGGCAAGTTGTCTGTACCTGGGGCCAGCACGCATATAGGCCTGTCATGCAAATCACTGTACTGATCTCTGTATGAGACATGTTGTTATTCCCATTTTTATAAATGAAAAATGAAAACTCACAGCACACATGAATAGTTGTATCTGGTATGTTTCATGAGGTATTGTAGTTTACCAGTTTTTAAAAATGAAACTTTTGCTATATTATATCTATTTGTGGGGGAGTAGGTGGAAGAGGGAAGATACATTTCAAAGTGCCCTGAACTAGATTAAAAAACCACTGTTTAGTCCATATTCTGTTGCTGCTGTCTGTGTAACATAAGGCAAGAGGTTTAATGCTTGTGAGTTTCAGTTACTCTTTCTTTCTTTTTTTAATTTAATTTTATTTTAATGGTACATTTTAGATGTACATAGTGATAACATTCATCATAGGGGATTTGTACCTGTACATGATATATCTTGTTGCTTGTTTTTTCCCATTCCCCTCCCCTCCCTTCACCTCCTCCTCCCTCCTTATTTACAAAAGCTTTGTTTCCATTTTTTCCTTCCATTTCTTATTTCTCTTGTCCCTCCATTCCTTTCCCCTCTCTTGTTCCCTTTCCAATTTGGAAATTTTCTTCCCTTTCCTAATATAATGCATTTTAGTCTATAATTACACTTTCAGTTTCTCACACCAGAGAAACAATGGGGTATTTAAACATGTGTGTCCAATAGTTACTCTTTCGTATAAATATGAAATATTATCTTCTCTGCGTACTTTCCTTGCTTTTGTGAAAATTGTATATGTAAAAATAGAAATAACAAAAAGAAAAAATTCTGCTAATTGTATTTAGGAAGAAACAGTTGAAGAGGGATAGATTGCACAAATTAAGTAGCACAAATTAAATATTATATGAATAGCTAAGCATGGTGTACTCCTGTAATCCCTGGACTTGGGAGACTCTGAGCTAAATTCCCAGCCCCATTTTTTTTTCTTTAATGTTTTCTGTCCAAATCAATGTAAGCTCATGGCATAGCGCTTGTTTATTATTTTAAAACAGGTTTACCAAGGCGTGACTTAAACACATTTCTCCCACATCTAGAAACTCTTGAATTATGAGCAAATCCATATTATTTGGGAAAATAAATTTCTGCTCTCAGCTTCAGCTTTTAGATCTTTGATGTGATGAAGAAGATGGCTAGAAAATTATAAATTTCTATGTTTTCTTTGGTTGAATTTACATTTCTTTTAATCATGTTTAGGAAGAGGCAGTCAGAGAGATTTTGGGAGGGCTACCTATCATGATTTTAAAGGAAAGCATAATTACATGTCATTTTCTATTAGAGAAATAAGAAGTAATTACAAGAAAAAGTATCATTAGCTGAGTTTTATGAGACACAATTGACTTTCTTTGTAAAGAAATAATATAACATGATTATTTATCTACGTACATAAGTTTTTATTTTTTCCTTGATCCTAAAAAGGTCTGGAATATTATATTAAATTTTTGCTAAAAACATCACTGCAATTCCAATTTTTATACAGATAACAAAACGTAAACTCTTTGTCAAGACATGGAAGGCTCTTCTTGTCCAGTGTTCCATCCAACATTTTCCATCTTTCCATTTGACACTTCACCCCAGTGCTCCCACCATGGCATCTCTGATAAGGCTGAATGAGGCTGCTGCAGCACGCATGTTTCAGCGTTTCTTTTGCCTAGAAGCTATTGCCTATTCACTCACTTCTCAAAAGTTCATTACAGAAAACTTCTCTGAGAAGCTGTTCTTTTGATTTTTTTCTTGCAGTGAATTTTGTGCATTGGGGTTGGCCCCATTTAATTTGAATCGATAGCACATTGAATAACTCTTGGCACATAGTTTTTGATGAATATGCTTGATGAATAAATAAATATATACATTATTTCACATTTTCATATTTTTAAACACCTATAAAATGTCACATTACTTAAATGTTAATTTTCTAGATGTGATAATGCTTATCATTGTTTATGTTCTATATCTCTGTATACTTAAATTTCATGTTGCTAAAGAATAGTATAAGATATAAATCCTAATCTCCAGTAATATTTTCTTGGGTCATACTTGATTTTACAAAGATTGATGTAAAAACAAAAGGAAATATTGTATTTTTCACCAAATGGCTAGTAATAAAGCTTTTTTACAGGACTGATGATGACACAAAATTTGCTATGGTGATAGCTTACTGATTATTATCTATTTCTGTTTCAGCTTTTTGATCATTTTATATTAGCAACAGTTAACAAAAGCTAAAGTGGATATCATTAAATTAAGGATGTTGCTCTTTACTATGAACATCTGGCAGTAAATATACAGTGTTAGTCATGTGCATTAGGAAAGAAGCAAACAAGAGAAATAATTTAATGGATATTTAAAATATTATGGGATATTGAAATTATATTTAAGTGAGATTGAAGAAATAAACTTTGAAACTCTCTGAGTCTTCATATAATGAAAAGTTATTTAACACTATTTTTACGTGTCACTTTATTCACTATGTATTGAAAAAACAGATATTTAGACACATTGCCATAAATTAATATTCAAAAGCATCTGTGAGAGATGTTCCCACTTTTTAAGAAAGATAATATCCAGAAACCTACTATGGGCTGTTTGATAATCCTTTTGACAGAATCAAAACAACGAGGACTGGTTCTACAGGTTGCAGCGTTTTTTCATGACAACCTGACACATTAATTTTGAATGGCAGTGACAAATTTCTATTTTGAAAAGGGTTTCATAGAAAATAGTACATGTACAACTCACAAAGATTTATTTGGAAATTATTATTATATTTCGTGTCCTTATTTTGCATGGGTGATTACCAGCTGTTCTCCCTTAGAACTCTCTAAGACACTTCTGTAAAATACTGACACAGAGGAAAGAAAATATGCATTTTGATGTACTCACGGTGTGTTCAGAGCTTGTCTTAAAGTCTTAACTGGGAAATATGTATGAGAATTAAAGTTATGTTTCATATTTGCTAGTTCTGATGAGGATTGAGAATTTTGGGGAGAAATGTACAAGTTATTTAAGATTTTGAAAGGAGATAAGATTAAGTAGTATTGAAGAACAGGAGGGGGTTGGGGATTTAGCTCAAGTGGTAGAGCACTAGCTTAGCAAGCGCAAGGCCCTGAGTTCAAGCCCCAGCACCAAAAACAAAACAAACTGAGGCATAGAAGAATAGGAAATGGATTTAGGTGCTGGGCATATGTATGACTGAAAGTTTGCACCTGGAAATGAAAGAACAAAAGAAAACTCTTATATATAGCCAAATCTGAAAAATTAACAATAGGAATTTTTAAACTCTTACTTAAAAATTTAGTGTTTTGTGTAGACATGACCACATCACCAGTAGATAAGAATTTGGTGGGATAATTAGAGTGGAGCAAAAGTATAGTAGTACTAAGTAAAGACTTAAAGATAAAATATCTTAATTTGAGCAAAGCAATACATGGATTTAATAAAGTATTCAACGTTTTAGAGGGGCTTGTAACAACATGAAATTGGTCTTCCTTAACAATGGTCTCTGTTGTTTCTTTCTCAGTGAGTTTGTTATTTGTATATAGGTATGCTATTGACTTTTGTGTGTTGACTTTGTATCCAGCTACACAACCAAATTTAGTTATTAAATCTAGAAGTTTTTTGGTGCAATTTTTTGGGTTTTATATGTAGAGTATCATGTTGTCTGCAAATAATGATAATTTAAGTCCTTCCTTTCCTATCTTTATTCCTTTTATTTCTTTCTTCTGTCTAATTGCTCTGGCTAATGTTTCTAGAACTATATCGAATAATAGTGATGATAGTGGACATCTTTGTTTTGTTCCAGATTTTAGTGTGAAAGGTTCCAGTTTCTGACTATTTAGTATGATGTTGGCCATTGGTTTGTAAAAATGGCATTCATCAGATTTAGATATAGACTATCTATTCCTAATTTCTGTAGTGTTTTTATCATGAATGGGTGTTGGGTTTTGTCAAATGCTTTTTCTGCATCTATTGAGACGATCATGTGAGTTTTGTCTTTGACTTTGTTGACACAATAGAGTCAAAGAAATTGAAATACTTAGGAATCTATCTAACAAAGGAAGTAAAAGATCTTTACATCAAAAACTACAGAACTCTAAAAAAGGAAATTGAAAAGAAGGATATCAGAAAACGGAAAGATATACCATGTTCCTGGGTAGGAAGAACCAACATAGTGAAAATGGCCACACTACCTAAATTACTATACAGATTTAATGCAATTCCAATTAAAATACCATTAACATACTTCACAGAATTAGAAAGGACACTCATGAAATTCATCTGGAACCAGAAAAGACCAAGAATAAGAAAAACAATCCTGGGCAACAGGAATAAAGCAGGGGGCATCACAATCCCCCACCTGAAACTATACTATAAAGCTGCTATGATAAAAACAGCATGATATTGGCAAAAAGACAGACACAAGGATCAATGGAACGGATTAGAAGTTGCATAATCAACTCCAAACACACTCAAATACCTCATCTTCAACAAAGGAGCCAAACACCCTCCCTGGAAGAAAGACAGTCTCTTTAATAAATGGTGCTGGAAAAATTGGCTTGCCACATGCTGAAAACTAAAACTAGATACATGTCTCTCACCATGTACTAAACTAAAATCAAAGTAGGTCAAAGATTGAAACATTAGACCAGAAACACTAAATTTACTGGAGAATAGAATAGGAACAACTCTCGAAGACAGAGGTGTAGGAAAAAAATTTATGAGCAGAACCCAGACTGCATGGGAAATAATACAAAGAATCAGTCCTTGGGACCACATCCTATTAAAAGGCTTTTGCACAGCAAAAGAAATCACCAATAGAGCGGGGTGAAAAATCCACAGACTGGGAAAAAATTTTTGCCAGCTGTCCCTCAGACAAAGTCTAACATCTAGACTATACAAAGAACTCAAAAAAAAAAAAAATCAAACCTCCCAAATTTACAGACCCAATCCAAAAAGAGCATCTAAAATGAATAAACATTTCTCAGATGAAGATATAAAAATGGCAAATAAATACATGAAAAAGTGTTCAGCATCACTACTAGTTATTCAAGAGATGCAAATCAAAACAATGTTAAGATTCCATCTCACTCCAGAAAGAAGAGTGATGATCAAAAATTCAACCAATAACAAATGCTGGCAGGGCTGTGGGGAAAAGGAACCCTCCTCCACTGTTGGTGGGAATGTAGATTGGTCCAGCCACTGTGGAAATCAATATGGAATCAATTCCTCAAAAAACTACAACTAGAGGGTCCATTTGATCCAGCTATTCCTCTACTGGGTATCTTCTCAGAAGAATTAAAATCATCATACCACAGTGATATATGCACAACAATATTTATAGCAACACAATTTGTAATAGCTAAGTCTTGGAAACAACCTAAATGCCCAACAAACAATGAATGACTAAAGATGATGTGGTTTTTCTACACAATGGAGTACTACTCTGCCATAAAAAGGATAAACTAGAGACATTTGTAGGTAAATGGGTGTACCTTGAGAACATACTCTTAAGTAAAATAAATCAGACACTCATGAGTACACATTGAATTATTTCTCTGATATGAGAAACCGTAAGTGTAAATAAAGACAAAGAGGTGTAATAGAGATTATCTAAAAGGTAGATAGTATTCAAAAGAGAGGAGAACTAGAAAGAGAGAAGGGGAAAAGTTGGAAGGGAAAAAGGAAATAAAGAGTCAAGGGAAACATGGGAAATTGGGAAAATAATTCTTAATTTATTACAATAATTAAGAATATAATACGGACACAAACACACATCCTATATCCTGGGTGCAATGTTGTATTATATTCTTAATTATTGTAATCTTTGTATTAAAGGTTATTACTCTCATAGTATTAGTGAAAATAGTGTGAATAAAATGTCTTAAATCATGAAATCAATGCAATGTTATCAAATTCTGATAGATAAATGGGACCTGGAAATGTGTTAACAAGAAAACCACTAAACTTATTGTTATATTAAAAATTAACAATTTTTATCTTGGAATAATTTTGGGTCTATCTAAAATTTGCAATTATAGTAGGGAGATTTCCCGTATACCTTTCAGTACCTTCTGCTGATGTCAGTGTGTAATATAACTGTCAAAACTAATAAATTAATATTGCTACAATGATTTTAACTAAATTATAACCCTTTTTTTGGATTTTGTCAGTATTTCTGCCATGATCTTTTCTGCTTTTAACATCCAAAACAAGGTAGCACATCAGATGTATCAGAATTTCTCCTGTGCCTTCTCCAGTACATGAAAGTTTCTTAGTCTTCCTTGTTTTCAATAAAAATTTCTTATCTATTTCATAGAATTTGAGTTTAATACTTCCTCATAGTTAATGTGGAGTTATAATTTTTTTGTAGATAATATATTACATTTAATCCTAATAATGTTGTAAAATTTATTTAGATGAAAGTCCAGTTACAATTGTAATTTTACTAGCAGATCAAGTTCTGAGTCAATAAATCCATTCCATGCCAATCAACAGCACAGAAATTAGGAATATATTTTTGTATTTGAATATAGGTTGATTCTTTGTCTACAATTTTGCTTGTGTCAAAATGCAGCAAATGGTCAATATCTTTAAATTGGCACTAATATTTGTCATTTGCCCTTTTAGAAGACAAAATTGTTCTCCCTTACACTTCTCTAATTCCCCTTTCTTCTCTCCTTTCTTCTGCTTTTTCTTCTTCGTATTAGTCAGTTGCTATAATTTTCATAAACTACACAGCCTTAAGACTTAGTGAAACATTTTCTTTATAAACTCCCACATACTTTCTATATTTGAACAAAACCCTTATTGGAACAACCAGCATTGATAAAGATAATTCTTATAGCAATTTATTTGTTCATTCCACCCCTGACGTGTTTTTCTTAAGATTCTATTTTTTAACTTGTCATGTCCTTGAAAATATGTCTTATTCAAGTTATATATTTAGGACTTCTAGTATTCCCAAGGTGAGGCAGATTATAACTATTTGAACTATGCTATCTGTTCCAGTGAGTCTATTCTCTTTAGCTCTGACTCCACTCTTAAGGGCATCAATAGCACTTCTATCTTCACAGACAGAATTGCTTGCCAGCGGATCATTGTTAATTCTAAATAGACGATTCATAATTCACAAACAAGATGTGATTAAGTAGTAAGAGTGCACATTTGTCAACTGGAAATGCAAGAAAATAAAGATAGGAAAACAAGATCTTCAAAATATCTCGAGGTGATTTTTAAGAGATTAAAGCTTGTAAGTTATAGTAAGTCATATCTAAAGTCTGGACGAGGCAAAGCACAGAGGAAGAAATGTGAATTTATGAACACTTCTTCACTACCTTTATCATAAATATATGTTCATATATTGTGAAATTTCTAATTACTGCATGTTTATGGTATTGTTACTTATAGATTTTTAATATGGATCTTTCATTCAAGAGTATTTGTTTGCCTATCATGAAAAGCAATTTTCCTGAATTTGTCTTTGTATGTAACGAAATTATTATAAATATAAAATAAAAATAACAATAAATACATATAAAACATATCATGTGCTGAATTTAAAGAGACTTAAGAGCAAATTCACCACGAAAAATAGTTTAGAATGCAAAGTGACTGCCTATATCTACTTTTGAGGCTGTGGTTTAGATGCTGAATGGCCCAAAGGCCTATGTGTTCAAAGGTTTGCTTTCTAGGATGGTGAATTGGAAGGTGGGGGATACCTGTATGAAGTAGGAGTAGTGAGAGGTACTTAGGGTGCTGGAGGCCATTTTAGAACTCCAGCTGATCCAGTATTTCTCCTTTGGTCCCTGACCCTGAGATCAGCAGCTTTGCTTTTTCATGCACTCCCACTATGACTTGCTGGTTCACAACAGGTCTAAAGCAACAAGGGCCATGGACTGGAACCTCCAATTCTGTCAGCTCGAATAAATATTTTCTTTTTATAAATTGATTTGCTCAGTTATTTTGTTATAGTAGCAGAAAGCTGACTAGCATACTTGGTTTCTAGTTTCATGTATTATAGATTTGGAGGCACACCAATAGGTGTGTTGATAAAGGATATATTCTGGGTCATTAAGGATGGGCACCCACCTTTCAGGGTATCATTTCTAAGCCCTTGCTTCAGGTATACCTGCAAAAAGACATTCACTTGATCTATGAGGCTGGCAGCTCCTGAGTTTTATAGCGTGTGGTAAGGCCAGCAAATATGGCAGTGCACTTACTGCCACATACCCCTTGCTACAAAATGAGTTCCTTGTTCCCACACAATACAAAATGTGATTAAAATACACAGTAAGTGTTTAAATTTAAAACAAAAAGATTGCAGTAAATTACAAATTGTCATTAATATGCCTTGAAATACTCCCCCTCAATTTGAACATACTTTTCCCATCATTTTTTGCCTCTTACTGAAAAAGTTCTGGAAATCCTCTTTCGTGTCTTTACTAGGTGTGATATAAAATATGGTGAGTGCTGCTGCTGAGTGCCATCCATCAAAAAGGCAGACTTGCTAATAAGCATTACTTTGTGTCCTAATTTACCTTATTCACTGGAGCTGGCACTGTGGAACGTCTAGCTCTTCCCCAAAGTAAAAATGACCATTAAAGGTAAATGTTTTGAATCACTTCAGCTCATCAAGGACGGTGTGATGGCATAACTAAAGAGGACTTCTGGAGCTGCTTTAGAAAGTGGCACGGAATACAGGATAATTGTGTCCAAAGTGAGGAGAGTGCTTTCAGTGGGATCAATGGCAATGTGTCTCCTAATGTAATAAATTTTTAAGATTAAACATTAACCATATTTGTCAATCAAACCTTGTATTATATAAAATCTCTTATCTATAAATCAAATACTGTAGGCTTTTATTAGTGAGACATGCTGGCTGAGGCTCTGCTTGCATCTAGGTATGTGATATAATTACCTATTGTGTCTAAAATTTCTGAAATGGTAAGTTTTTCCAGCATTTAGTGTACCATATTGCTAGAAATGGATAATGCCTGCATTTTTGAGAAAGAATAATACAAGTGTAGCAGGAAACAATGCTGGAGAGGAACTGGCAAGGGACAATATACACAGATATGTAGAACCCAAGACAGCTCCATGACCCACCTTGACACACTCAAGAGCCTGCTTTACTTATCTTCTGGGTTTATCTTAAACCAATTCAGTTGATATATCAGGATTAATAGTCACAATTCACGCCTTGTCAACTTCACATTCAAATGCATCTCTTTCTGCTTAATCTCCAATCAAGCTCCGGTAGCAAATTCATAACTCTGAACGCAACAATCCTTTATCCAAGGTCTGACATATTCTATCATTTTTCAGAAGTCCAAGTGCATGTCTCTTCTGAAGCTCAAGGCAAACTCTTAGCTGTGAACTTCTGTAGAAACAGAAAACAAGACACATAACTGCAAGGTTCAATGCACTGGACAAAAAATTCCCATTCCACAGGGAAAAATAGGGGATAAAAAACAGTGGGACCCAAACAAGACCAAACTCCACCAGGGCAAACATAAATCCTATAGCTCCATGTTTTGCATAAGGAGCACATGGCAGTAAAATCTGAGTTCCAAATGCTCGAGGTGGGTGATAAACTTCCGTGGCTTGGCTGTTTGCCTCACATACCTCTCTTTAGAGTGGGCTCCAATCATGACCTGCAGCTTTCCTCAGCAGGTATTCTGTGTTCCTAGCATCTCTGTTCTTGGGGTCTCCACTGCACATTTCACTTCATTCCTACGACTTCTTACACTACCCCACCACCCCAGGCTATTTGTCTGTCCTTTCAAGTCTTCTTTTGAAATAAGAATGGAAGCCTCCCTGATCCCAGAACTCTTGCACTGTGCATAATGTTAAAACCAGTATCACATGAGCAGCACTGATGTCTGCTGCCACACAAGTTGTAGCCAGTGTCCCCACGGTGACTGCAGTGGCCTCTGAGTGCCTGGGAGCTTGAGCATGGAGAACCAGTTTCCTCTGAGTGCCTGGGAGCTTGATCTTGGAAAAGAATCCCGTTGACACCTGTACAACAGGTGTCAACGGGATTCTTTTCCAATGAAAGGTTGACACTTCAGCAATCTTGAGTCTAATGTGGGTGGGCTGTTGGTAATTCCTGAGATGGCTTCAAGGCATCTTTGTCCTTGTTTCCATTCCTTATCTGTCATGTGTCTTCACCCCCAATTTTGTACATGGTTCTTTCTGGGGAAAAATTTAAGTTTTTTAAATTTTTCTGCTCCTCTCTTTTATTCCTAATTCTCAATGTAGGTCTGTCTAAAAGCAGCCATCACTATCCATGCAGAGCCAGAATGTTGGGCTGTCTCAAAATCTTCTGTTTAATTAGTCCACCAACCTTCATATCGGTCTCCTGCAAAGTCCAGGACATGGGGAGGATGTAGACACATTTTCTGCAGTAGTGTAATACACATGGCTTCTAGTCCAAATGCAAGTGAAATCCTTGCTCCTGACGGAACTCTCCTGAGCCGTCCTTTCCTGGCTGCATTTCTGCTAGCATTCTGGTCTTCTAAATGTGAACAGAAATCACCCATCAGGCTTTGCTTACTGCCTTCAAGGCTTCTCAAATCTTTCATCAGACCAGTACCAGAGACTTCTAAACCACATGGTCAGGTGTGGTCACAGCAATACCCTGTTTGTGTAGTGCCGATTTCTGTATTACTCAGCGTTCAGGTTGCTGGATAGAGCATCTGACACTCACAATTTATTAGAGGAAAAGTTTAATTTAGCTCACAGTTTCAGGAGATTCAAGATGTGGTTGGAAGAGTCCAAGATAGAAACGTGGCAGAAGGGCATGGCAGGACGACACTGCTTAGTTCGTGGCAGCTGGGAAGCCAAGCAGGGGGACAGCACCAGAGAAGAACAGGCAAGGGACTACTATCCACCCAGGCACACTCAAAAGTGTGCTTTATGAAACTACTAGGAGTTTCTTAATCCAATGAAGTTAATACATCAAGATTAATGGGGTCACAGCCAATGAACATAATCAGTTCAAGGATTAGTTAATACTGGTCAACACATGAAAACTTGAAATACCCTAAATATTTAGATCATGTATGAAATAGATTTAATAAAGGATTTCCCAAAGTTGACAGTTATTTTAAAAGTTTATGTGGTATCAAGATAAAGCTACTCAAGGAGGTGAAAGATGTCCACAAGGAAAATTGTAAAACACTGAAGAAAGACACTGAAGGACACACTCTAAGATCACAGAATTGATGTTGTTAAAATGACCATATTACCAAAAGCAATCTGTAGATTCAATAAACTCTCTATCAAAATACCATTTACATTCTTCATAGGAGTAGAAAAAAGGTCAAACTTTCTTATAGAAGCAAAAAAATACCCTGAATTGCCAAAATAATTCTGATCAAAAAGACAAATGCTGGGAGTACCTTGATACCCACTTTCAAAATATACCCTAGAGCCATAGTGGCAAAGCAACACTATTGCAGTATGGTACTGACATAAAAACAAACATGTGGACCAATGGAGTAAAAGACAGAACCTCAGATAGAAAGCCCTGCGGTTATAACCATCTGGTTCTCAACAAATGGGCCAAAAACATAAGTTGGAGAAAGCCTCCAACAAAATGGTGCTTGGAATATTGAATATCCACATGTAGAAGTGTTTAAGTAGATCCTTATTTTAGCTGTACAAAAATCAAGAATACATAAAGAACTTGAAAAATTTAGTACCTAAAGACCATGAAATCCAATCAATAAAAATGAGCCAATGAACTGAATAAATTCTTCTCAAAAGAAGAAATAAAAATGGCCAATCATTATAGGAAAAGAATGTTTGATACATTTTTCTTCCATCAGAGAAATATAAATCAAAATGACATTGAGAATGCATCTTACACCAATCAGAATGCTGATATCAAGAATACAGAAAATAATAAATGCTGGAGAGAATGCAGGGTAAAAAGTACCCGTATACACTGTTGGTAAGAATGAGTATTAGTAAAATCACTATGGAAGCCATATGGAGTTTCCACATAAAAAAACCAAAAATAGAACGAGCACTCTGCAGTATATACCTGCAGGAATTAAAGGTAGCACATTGTAGAGACACTAGCATTCTCATTGTTATTATCATGGTGCATTTCACAATAGTCAAAACCAGCCAGGTGGCCGTCCATGGGAGAATAGAGAAGGTGTGATACATAGACACAACAGAGTATCATATAGCCATAAATAAGAACGAACTCATGGCATCTGTGGGAAAATGGATGGGACTGGAAATCACCACGTTAAGCAAAACAAGCTAGACTCAGAAAGACAAATATCCTGTGTTTTTTCTTTCTTCTTTGTGGAATCTAGGGAGACAAAAAAGATGATGTGAAAGTATAGCAGGGAATATTAGACAAGAAGAAGGTGATCAGGGAAGGGGATGGTAAAGGTCTGTATTGGAGGATGGGTATGATCAAAGTGTGTTTTAGGCATGTTTGAAAATGCTACGATTAAACTCAATATTTGTATAATTTTTATGTATTAAATTTTTTAAAGAACAACTTGTTGAAAGCAACTATTCTAAACCTTCAAAAGTAACAAATTTTAATCAACCATGGAAGAATTTATTTTCTCTCCAGAAAGATTATTACAAAATTTTTGTCATGTAAAGAAACTATTAAGAGCATATGTATAAAATTTTAAGAAAGATATAATAAAGGTATTTATACAATTAAGGCAAATACTTTTGTGGGCCTCAAAATGTTTATAGAATTCATTAGCTTTTTAGCTGTGCATCATGGATTGTGATTTCTTTTTTCCTTTACATTTAATAGCAATTTTTTGTGCCTTATTTTGTATTACTAAGTGTATAGTACACTTTCTTAGTACTTAGAAAATCTTGTCAGCTTCAGATTTCAGTATTTCCCATTGTCATTTCTCCAACCTTTCTCTAATCTGCAAGGGAGTCTGTAAAAGTATATTAGTAGACATTATTTTTTTTCAAAAATCCAAAAAGCAAGAGTTTAAATTTTGGGGCAATATTCCATGGCGATTGAAGGACAAAAGAACTCTAGCTGATATTTCAATTATACGTATATTCTAACCGCCCCATTCAGCAGTTACTTACTGGAGATCAGTGGTGCTTAGCAGCGTATTAATATATTTGAGGATGTCTGTGCCAAAAACATAGGTTTAGTGTCTTTCTCATAAATGCCTTAGGGGTTGGAGGTTTAGCTCAGTGGTAGTGTGCCTGCCTAACAAGCACAAAGCCCTGAGTTCGATACCCAGCACCAAAATAAACAAATCTTCTAGTAAGGACATTTTGATATGTGTTTGGGAAATATTGAAACAAAATGATTATCAGTAACAGGCATTTTTTTTTAACTTTTCTTGTTGCTGAGACAAAATGCCCAACACTCAGAGTTAAAGGAGGAAAGGTTTATTTAGCTCACAGTTAATAGAGGTTTCAGTTCATAGTTGGCTGGCTCTACGGATGGCATGGCAGACAGGCAGAAGGCTGCCCGGCAGGCAAGGGACCTTAGCGACTTCTTCGTGCCCCTTATATTTTATCCAAACTGCCAGCATTAGGGTGGTGCCAAACCAATCAGTGGGCTGATTTAATGATCACACACCCTAGTCCCAGCATCACACACTCTAGATTCAGCCATCTCTGAAAAAGCCCCACCTATGACCTAGAGGCTTTGGGAAGACATCTAGGCACCAACCATAAAAGGTATTGAAGGTGAACTGACATTTTTTAAGCCTCTCAAATTCATACGATGTCAAAATATCCCACACAAGAGCATTTCTATTGATTCATATTTTACTGCCTGTGTGGTCAATGTGATACAAGAGGTGCCTCGCCTCACAAACTCAATTTTCTTTGCAGTTGTAGTCACAAACCGAACTGGGCAAGAACCGAATCAAATTGCCCCATAAGATCAGCATTGAGCCGAACCACTGAATTTGATTTGGTTCTCATCCAAGTCTGCTTGCAACCAAAATAATGGAAAAATCAAGTTCGTGAACCAAGGCACCCCTATATTTGCTGGTATTTTTTTTTCCCCAGGTAAAAGGGTCCAACACGTGATGAGTCTTTGTGCACAGGTGGTAGTTACTAGCCTTATAACTGACAAAAGAGTTGTGGTCCTTTGGGCAGATTAAAAGTCAACTTTCACTGTTGCTTTTTCAGATCCAAGAACATTGCTATTGAGTCATGATCTCTTCCTGGGGCTATTGCTGTAGTTTATCATTCACTGATTAAACTAATTTTAGGCATGAAAAGAAGACAATAGAAAAATTAACCTCAACTTGGGGGAATGCATTTTTTCATTACTGCCTATTTTGTTTCATGAGTGTTTGATAGATTAATTTTTAATTTTCATGAAAAAAAAGTGGGCCTATTTTAATTGGGAATGATTTCATTGTTCATATAACTTAAGTTTTCTAAGGCTTTGTTTTCTCAGGCTAGGAAAGCTATACTTTTGGTCATAGTATTTTTTATAATCGTGTAATATATACATATCCAAAAGTACATTAAAGGAAGGAATTCTAAATTTCAGACACATATTTTGGAAACTTAAAGATGACAAGAGAACGAAGATTTGTTCTTATGGACTGTTATGTTGGTTTTCAAATTCAAATATACCTGAAAATTATTCTTGAAATTTTTCTTTCTCTATTTTTATTGTTTTATTTGGAGCAATTGGCTCATTTATTTGGCATGAATGCAAACAACATAGGGACAACTCAAAAGAAATTAATCTATCTCAATTCTAATTGTAATTGGCCTATTTTTATCATTTACATTTTTACCATCTGGAAATTTTTTATTACTATTAAAATGTGAAACTAATTTTCAAATGCTTTGGAGTTTTAAAGAGAGATACTATGTAATTTTATTCTCATATGACATTACTTAGAATGCGTAAAAAATTCAGTTGACATAATGATTTCTATGAATATACAAATCATACTACACAAAGCATACTATAGATACAAAGCATGCTACATACATAAACACACTGCATGTATGTGTGAAGATTTATAGATATATTGTGTAGTAAAAAATCATATATAAATATACGTGGTGTGACACTAGAAAGCAATTTCTAATATATTACCAGTGAAAATAAAGAAAATTATAATTATGGATATGCACATAATTTTAAAGCCCTTAACCTGAAGAAATTGAACAACTCAGTGTTAGAAAAACTCAAGTAACATAATAAATTTTAACCTGTATGTAATCATTTTGTTTAAAATGAATGTAATGCAATATGCATGGAAGAATATCAGTTTTATTTATGCTCTGGAGAAACATACATAGATTGTTATGTGGACATATGTGTGTGGTTGGTGCATATATATATATATATCTATATATATATATATATAGATATATATATATATATATCTCCTATATATTTGATAGATAAATGCAAAGAAAATGCATTTTACTCAGGTATGCACTCCAGGGGTGTTAAAGTCTGAAATTTGAGAAAAGGCTTTTTGTCAATCACAGTTATTCTATCATCACGCTGCCATATTAACAACTTCTTAACTAGTGCTTCGATTTTATAATTTAGAAAGGTAAATGGTGTGATGTTTTGCTAGCATGTTTGCAGAGATAAGTTTAAGCGCTGCATGTTTTATATTAACAAAAGGAAACGTTATTTTTGCAGAGCAGTTTTCTTCACTGACTTCTTTTTATTTAGTCAGTTTTTCTCAAATGTATTTTCTTCATTGATATCTCCCTAAATGTCTGACCTCTTAAGATCAGAAAGCTTTTTCTAAAAAAATAAAAAAAAAAGAATAAAAAAAGAAAGTTTTTTCTATGTGCATGATGTTTTACTTCCTCATTCAACTGATACTTTTTCCCCTTAGTTTCATTACCGCTTCTATAAATTTTATTTCCTTTATATGTTATTTTTTCTCTAAATATGCATTACAATCTTTTAGAAAGCAATTTAAAATTGTTAATTTTTATAATTTGCTCAAGCCTTGTAAATATTGAATGATAATAAAAATAATTCCAACTAAAGTAGACCAAGTGACCAACTTTAATATGTGACAAAGTATTGACAATATGATTTACTTCTTTCTTTCTTTATTTAGAGGTGGAGTCTTGACATTTAGCTCCTGTTGGTCTTAACTTGTGATTCTCCTGCCTCACCCTCCCAAGTGCTAGGATTAGGCTTGTGACACCATGTTTTTCTAATAGTATGTTATTCTTGTCACAATTTATTTATTTATTTATTTTTAATTTTTATTTTCTTTGGTGCTGGGGATTGAACTCAGGACCTCGGCTTGCTAGGCAAGCACTCTAACCACTGAGCTAAACCTCCAGCCTTAGTATGTTATTCTTAATTGAAATTCATGTTTTGTTTATTTTTAAATAAGACAAAAAGGTATATACAAACTTGTGGATAATGACGATCAATTACACACTTTTAAATTTGTCTTGAAAGGCAAGATTTTCTTTTCCTTTCAGTACAGTGTAACCTGTATAGAGTGTACATGTGTCTGTTTTGATGGTGTGTGTTGATAAACATAGGTGAATAGGTACATATGAATATGTGGCATGTGTATATGTATATAAATATATTAAATTGTTTTCAGCTATATTTCCTTCTTTAAAGAGTAAAATCAGCTTTTTGACTGTGGTATTTTCATAAATATTATTTCATACTATATCCTTTATATCCTCAAATCTTAACATACATTATTAAAATGAATCTCTTAGTCCATACTTTTGCACATTAACTTTCTAATGGATTTTTTGAAAGGGATTTTCTACACTAAAATTCTGTAAATAGGAACAGGCTTACCGTATGGCTTTTTATAAGAATTCTTTGAAGGTATTACAACATATTATTGTCTGTCTTCATGCCGCTCTTAATGGGAATGCAATGCCCAAGGCAAAACATGTCTCCTTTGCCTTTGGAAAATGACATATCAAAGAAAGACACCATTTGCATATAAATACATGACAGTGTTCATAAATAAAATCATAAATAAAATCTTGCATTGAGATAAAATGAAAAAGCATTCTTAAAAATTTCTTCCAAAGCTGTTTTCTAAAATCACAATATAGTAGTATAGGTTTTAAATAGTTCACAGTAATGTCTTGTGATCTTTATGTATTCAAAAGCCACAGTGCTTCTTTGGGAAATAGTCGGAAAGAAAAAAGTTCTGGACATAGAACAATGCACAGTCAAAGTTAGTTAGAATTTTTTGGTTAAATGTTAAAATTACATGCAATTAAGTAAGTTTATAAAAATAGTTTACTTCCATAAAAAACTTATTAAAGAAGAGATAACAGTTACCACTGAGATAACACATATTTAGAATATTACTGGACAATAGCAAATCATAAAACTCTGAGTGATAAAATCTGTCATAACTGGTGTCTTAGTCATTTTCATTAAAAAATATTTAGTCCTACTGGGACTACCGAGTCTATGAAAATCTGTTAGTCCGGACTAAAATTTCTCTGCTTAGTTGTTAAAAATTTGGGTTTAAATGATTAAGTAATAAACAGTGAGAGAAAAAAAATTACTAGAATAAGCAAGATTACTAAAATCCAGCAGATTACCTGCCAGTATTGATGAGACTGCTTGCGTAGTGGATAACTGCCCCCAAATGTGCAAAAGGTGATTAGAAGACAATAAAATGACATCTGAGAGTTAAACAGGTGGAAGAGAGGATATGTCAAAATCTAAGAGTATAAAGCATGCTTGTACTTCAAAGTCTTTTTAAGTTTGTAAATGATTGAAACATATACAAACTTTGAGTTATTAATATTAAAGTCTTCTGTAACTTATAAAGTGTAAACAGTTCGTAGGGGGTTAATGTGAATGGGGAGTAAGTACAAGAATGATGAATAATAAAGCTGTCAAAATTCTTCTTTTTTTAAAATTTTAAACCAAGAACATGTATTGGTACATTTTACATACAATGGTCACATTCATCACATTTATTTTGTACCTATATGTGATGCATCTTGGTTCTTCAAAATTCTTCTTATTTTCTTTAAGAGTATCATCTGTTTAATAGTTTCAATCATAATCCAAACTAGGTCCACATTTTATGAGATTTGATGCTTCTCTTTTAAGGTATAGCAGTTCCTTTCCACTTTGCTCTTGAAATCAGTTGTCCCACTACTGGATTTGTCTGTTTACTTCTTCATAGTGTCATCCTCAATAGTTTTTATAAATGGAAATTGCACCAAGAAATTTGTTTAGAATCACAAGTGATAGCCCTATCCCATTACTTTTTACAGAAAAAAATATAGTGTTGGCCTGAGACCTCAAACATAAATTCTGCCATCAAACTTGAGAAAATTATTTCAATCATTGATGGAATTATGTGAAATAATTACTCCATTAGAGTTGCAACTGCTGATAAAAAATCTTCAGTGTTTCTTTCATTTATTTGATAGCATTTTCTGTAGGAAAGAATAGTTTTCCCTCACCAAAGCGAAATATGATTTTCTATGAAATGTAAACTACTTGATTTTTAAGTATTAATCTTCAGAATAAAATGTTATTATCCTGATTATTTCTTGACTTAAAAATTTGGATTTTTTGTTTCCTTTGTCTTTTTTTAAATGTGTGTGGTATAAAAGTTGGTTGCAGTCATTATTATTTTAAATTGTCACATATTTGACCAGTGGAAATACTTTCACAATGGCTTCTGCATTTTGTTTTGTTTCCTTTTTTTTTTTTTTTTTTTTTACAAAATTGAATTAGTATTTGATATTTTTACTTTGTGGAAAATAAAGAAAGACCAAGCAACACTTGAATATTTCTAATATAATTGGCTAGTCCTGCTCCCTTCTAGAGAAATAGTAGGAGTCATAATCTGGGCATTAGATGTGTTCATTCTCTTAAGCTCCTGATGCTTTTAGACTTTTGCGGTGAATAAAACTAGACAATATTCTGCAATATAAAGTATAGGTTCATGCTTATATTTTGTACTTAACATTAAATATGACAGAAATTTCATTTAACTTCTTTGATTTTAGTTATATCACACATTGAAATTCTTATCTACATTAAAACAATAAAGTATCTTTCTCTGTACGTATATTAAATTCTATTACAATATGAATCTTATGGCTGTGAGTGTAGCTCAACAGTAGAACACTTGCCGAGCATGTGCAAGGCCCTGGTTACAATCCCCAGTACTACAGGGAGAAAAAAAAAAAAGAAAGAAAAAATGTATCTACATCACTTGTAAAAGATTTTAAGATTTCTTTGTAGATCAATTTGTCATTAGGAGATATTGTACCAAATATATTTATTGGAAATTCTCTGTTTTATGGTCACATGAAATAATTCCTTTCTCTGTTTGATCAGTAAATATACATGTGTATAATATATATATGTATGTAATTGTTTATTTGTTTTCTGTATTTAGAGATTGTCTTTTCCTTTTTGATTGAATTTTATTTTTGAATGTGTAAAATTTTGTGTTTTTATTGTCAAAATCACATTAAAACTTCATTCAAAAAATCTCAATTCTATATGCTATTATACCTCACCATTATATGATTTTATTGGTTGTTGATTTATATTTCTCATTATTTTTGCAAATACGATAAATATATGCATATGTGTTATGTGTATATTCCTTCTTTTTTATATTTTTTGTTAGTATATATTTGTGATACATAATGTATACATTTATTGTGGGGAATATATGTATTCATAAAATAGATCCATAAACTATATCATAAAATATATCATTTTGCAAATTTGTTATAGTTTCTTCAACTAGCATCAATTACGTATTTGGGTAGTTTCCAGCTTTTTATTTTATAAATAAATCAACAGTAAAAATCGGTGCACATTTGGGACCAATTCCTGACATGCATTATTGGGTCAAATACATCCAGAGGGTCTTTTAGCAAAAATTATTTTGAATTCTCACCAACAATATAGGCGAGTGCATTTCCTTATCAGGTCTCCAACCTGTAAGTTTTTGATATGATTAGTGCTATCTTGATGTAATTTAAATTTGTGTTTTTCTTATTATGAAATGGTGTATGAACAAATTTCAATAATTTCATTATTTCTTCTATAAAGTATTTCTATATTTTGCTCATTACCCTATTAGATTTTGAATTCCTAAATCAGACTGTAGGAGTTCTTTGAATATCAGAGATGTTAGAGCCTAGGGATAAAAATCACAAATATTGGGGCTGGGGATTTTGCTCAATGGTTAGAGCACTTGCCTTGCAAGTGCAAGGCCCTGAGTTCCATTCCCAACACCAAAAAAAAAAAAAAAAAAAAAAAAAAAAAAGCAAATATTTTTCCTAGCTTGTCATGTGTCTTCCACTTTGCTGATACTGAGTTTGTCATGGAAAAGTGTCATTTTTAAAAATCTGACTTTGTCAATATTATTTATTAATTCTGGATTTTGAATTATTAGACTATGTTTCTCAATTCTTGATCATAAATGAATTTACCTATATTTTATTCCGTTCCTTATATGGTTTCATTTTATACTTTTTATCTCAACTATGCTGGTATATTGGCATTCTCTGTGTCCTGAGAACATGGCTGCCAAACTTCAACAGTTAACATTGAATTTCCAATAAAAAGAAGTAATTTTAGGGACACATTAATTAAAAACTGTTTATTGGAAATTCAAATTTGAATAGTTTTTCTGTAATTTCTCATATAATTCTAAGTATAGATAAATGAGATTTATTCTTTCATTAATGTTTATCCATTTGTGCAAATATTGCCTGTCATATGTTCATATAAGAGCCAAAGTTATGTATGAACTTAGATATATATTTTGTATTTTATGTTTGGTTCCATTAGTGTATGTATTAATTCATGGCTCGACATCATATAGTTTAATCAAGTGGCTTTATAGTGTTTCACTATTTGGTAAGGCTGTCAACTACTCCCTGCCTCCATTCCTCTTGTTTCTAAGAGCTTTCTTAGATATTCTGGGATATTTATTTATCCACGTTTACTTTATCATCAACTTGTCATCAAGTTCTAAGAAAAAATTCATTGGGCATTAAAGAAAATACACACACACACACACACACACACACACACACACACACATATTTGGGGATTGAACCCAGACTTTGACCTAGGACCTTGTGCATGCTAGGTAAGCATTCTCCCTCTGAGTTATATTCCCAGCCTTCTTTTTATTTTATTTTGAGACACAGTCTTTTCAAGTTCCCCCAGCTTCTCTAGTAGCTGGAATTACAGGCATGCCTCACCATTCCCAACTGAATTAACTTTTTGAAGAATTAATCTGCGTAATGTGAGTCTTCTCTTGCAAACATGATGTTTTGCATTTCTTGTAGTCACTCTTGTTTTTCAGTAGTGTTTAAAATATTTTATATTCATTTGTTCCTTTAGTAAGCTTCTACCTGAATATTTTAAATGTGATCTTCTCTTATGTTATTTCTTGTAAATGGTTGGTTGGCTATG
Source organism: Hystrix cristata (assembly GCA_004026905.1). NCBI lineage: Eukaryota > Metazoa > Chordata > Mammalia > Rodentia > Hystricidae > Hystrix > Hystrix cristata. The sequence goes on from PVJO010003835.1 coordinate 76,145, forward strand.
AGGTGAACATCAGCCTTTGTATGTACTTTTTTCTATAATGTTTATTATGTATTTTTGATAATGATTCTTTGCAGTGCCTTTACCTACAATCACATTAGCTACAACTAGGTATGATTTTAATTTCTTCCTTGTCAAGTCTATGCCTTTTATTGATTTATTTTTTATTTTACATAGGCAAATACCTGCCTAGTCTAATGTGAGTGATTAAGTGGCTGCTTAAAAATATTCACTTATCTCCACTGATAGGTGGCATGTATTTCGCTGCCTTTTCACATTCGTCTCCGTCATATGACTTCTTTTGACTGATGAGATTTTAGCAGATATCACGCAAGCAATATGTGTGAAATATCCTGTGTATTTGGAAGCCAGTTTTCTATTTTGGATGTCACAAGGAGAAATATCTCCTCAGGATCACTTCTTTTCTATAACCGGTGCAATAAAATATACATCAAAGAAGCAGAGATACCCTCAGTGCATGAAACAGATGTGTCATACTGACATGTGCAACCATGATTGATGAAGAGTATTATCAGTTAAAGTCATCAAGTTTTGATTTGGTTAGTTATATAGCATTATTTTGGTGACCATTAACTGAACAGAAACCTGGAGATACAATTGTAAAAAACACTCTCTCCTCACCTTTCCCATTTATGGGAAGGGTGAATTTCCCCTTTCATGACAGGAAAATGAGGACGGCTATACTTTAATATATAGTCATACTTTGATGTGTCATCTGGGAGAAGCATTCTCCTCCATCTGGGATCCAAGACTTCTACCTACCAAGATTTGTAGCAACAGGAAGTACAAATTCCCCAAGATGGGTCATTCAGAGCGATGTTAAATGGGACCCCTTCTACGAAGTCTTCTTGGTTCCTAGACCCATGTATTATTCCAGGTTTTTGGCATAGCATTAGTGGGTCAACAAACTCTCAATTCTTGGTGCTGTCTCCAACTCTGGGTAGGAAAGGCAAAAAATATGTTAATAGCAGTCCATATGAATTGCTACTCCTTCTAGGAATAAAGTGGTCTAATACAGTGAAATCCCCTCCAAGTGGATTTTCATGGCATATTGGAGGTTGAAATCTGAATTGCATGGCTGGGATGTTGGATAGGGTTAGATTTGGAAAGTTAGCATCAACAGTACCTAGATCAACCTTGTTGAGTGAGAGATTACATTCATAAGGAACTTTGATTATCCTCCATCCTGACCACCATGGTTATTCTGTTGAGGTGTCCATTCTCCAGTACTGTTATGCCTTATAATAGTGGCTGGCTAAAGACAACCTGTCAAGTTATTCTTTCTTCTTGACTGTTAAATCTAGTCTCTTTCAGGTTCAAAATTTCTTGGTAGATATTAAATGTGATTCAAAGATTTTCTCCTTTAACTCCCAGAGACTTTAACTCCCAGAGATCCACCTGCATCTCTTCCAGACCTTTTTACCTCTGCTCTTCTAGTATTTCACTTCTGGGTCCTTGACCAACCAGTCAAGCCATTCACTGTCACTTGTATACCTAAATATTTTCTAAATCTGAAACTTTGAGATATTTCTCTTTCCACATAAACAAGATCTTTAGATCTTCCCATTGGGAAGATTTTCCCCTCACCTTTATTTTTCAGGGCTACATTAAAGAGACTGTAGTGCAGCTGCAATCCATTTTCTGAACATGCACATCATAAGCTGCTCTATTTAGGAAATTAATTCATTTTTTCTATCTTAGGCAGCTGGTCATAATGGACCATGAATTCTGAGGCCATAAATGTGATGTAAGGGAGGAGTTAGTACCCAATGTGGTTGATTAAATGGGTCATGAACTCATATATGTTATTCATAACCTTTGTCTTTATCATGCTTAGTTAGAGATGCACAGTTTCCAATTTATAGTAAATCTACCTGACTTTCTGACTCAACAGGTCTGTCAGATCCCAGCCCTGCTGGACATTTCCTAACAGCATCTCATGGAATCTTATGGTTAAGGGTTCTATTAGGTTCCAGTCACACCCCATGGCTGTTTCTTAAAAGGCACATGATTCTCTCCTGGAGGCGCCTTAGCTTTGCTCCAGAACCCAAGTGTTGAAGTTATGATTTTCTCACTGAGAGTTTGAATAAACTTCATGCTTTGTCTTTTCACCAGACACCCTCAATCCCGTGGTGTGTTCTGGGATACTCAGTGAAGTGGCAGGCTGCTTATAACGTAGCCTTCACCCTGTATGTCTAATACAGCTGTATTTCCAATTCTAGGCTTCACTTGGAGCTGCCAGCATTCCATGCAATTTGCAATAAGTGCCAAGGCATTATCCACAAGTGTGGATATACAGTATCTTCACATCCCAAAGGAGCTGATCAGATATTGAGGTTCTTTCTTTGGATTGCAAGATGCAACTTTATTCTTTAGTCCATAGTGGTTGTTGAGAATATCTCCAGCTACTGGAACTCTGAAATTTTTACTGAAGAGGGCACAACTTGAATTTTCACAGATTTTTCTTGCACTCTCTGGAACACATGTGTTTTACTGAGGCTTCTGACATATTTGATTCTTGTTTAGCTGGTGCAATTAGGGTGACACTATCAATATCATATCTATAGTGATAAAAAGAGTATATTTTGCAGACTAGTGGGCATGTACGTGGTGCTTGGAGCATTGCTACCTATTTTAGCAAAGAGAACTTCCTTGTTCAGACCTGCAGTTGAGGCCACTAACAATGAATCTGTAGTAGTCCATTCTCATCTCCCAGAATCTGGCAAAATGGGACATCTGCCTGATGGTGACACAAATGATACCACAAATCTGGCTACAGGCAGATCAAAGGTAGCATCTGTATCTTTCTCCTTCCAAATAGCTTACTATCTGCGTTGACATTAATTTTTTCTCTGTTTTTCTCTTCTCATAAGTGGAGGAACAGCACAGGAGACATTGGCTCAGTAGAGCACCAGGATCTACCCCACAGTTCTAAGGCACAGTTCTTTAGTCTCCTTCAGGCGACCACCGCCAGAATTGTAGAGAGATGCTCTCTGCTCTAAGCTTCCTGGTTCTGCAGGGGGACCTCTTAGCCAGATCATTGCTGGGATTTCTGTCTTGTTTCTCCCCCAAGATGTTCATCTTATTTTTGAAAAACATGATATATTTTTGTTTAATTTTGAAATATTTTCTGTCAGTGCTAAGTATTTGAAGAAGAAAACATTATCCAACTTTGATAATGTGATAACCAACATTATCCAATTTTGGTTAAGTGTCTCCAGATTATGTTTTACTATTCATTAATTGTACCTTCTAAATAAGAATCAACAAATTGCTCAGAGGCCTTGGCAAGACACATGTTACTTTATTGCCATGATAAACACAGTATCAGGATTTGTTTTCTGAATATAAGGAACCAAAAATATTTTAATAAATTAATTGTTATTGGTATACAGTTTTTACATTGATAATTTTGAATTAAAAAGCTAAAGCTACTTGGTTGAATATCCTTTAAATATTCTCTAATTTTTTTAATTGGTGGAGGAAGATGAAAACTTTTGGGGATAATAACTAAGGAAATTAGAATCTGTGTATATCCAAACAGGACAGTTTCCTAATTATATGTGCAGAGACAGTTTTTGTTTTACTTTTTTCCCCTAATTCATTCTATTCTCTTTAAATCTATTTTTTCAAGACAGTTTGTTCTTTCAAGACAATCAGTTAAATTACTTTCTTCAGATAAAAGGTAAGAAAGTCATCAGATGTTTAAGGGTGTGTAGAAAATTTTGAGTTCAATCTATATTGCTGGAGGTCACCTTTGAAAACTTATTTGAAACATTTATTTTAAATTGCATATTGATTTCACAAAACCTATGATGATGATAATTAAACACAGGGCTTTCACACTGAATTACATCCTCAGCATTTATTTTTTTTTTTTAATTTTGTGACAGAATTTCTCTAAGTTACTCAGGTTGGGCTCAAATTTTGATTCTCCTGTCTCGACTCCTCAGGGTGCTGGGATTACGGGGCTGTGCAGCCAATATGTAAAGTGTGCAGAGGCCCTGAATAGCAGTGGATCAGGATGTAGATATACAACCTGGATATATGCAATCGTTAAAAAATTGGTAATCAACATATATAGTCAGATTAGTTTATGTTTCTGGATTCTGAGTTATTTGGTCTTTGATTCAGATGTAGCAGCATTTAATAACCTGTATACCCCTCAGGAAGATAAACAGCAGTGTGTGCTCAGACTGAGATTCCTGCTGACAGGGTGATTACATCTTTGCCTTTCTGTAGGTATAACGCTTTCCTGAAGTACACACTTCAGTGTTAGCTCTCTGCCAATCACCATACTTCTCTGAAAGTGAGTCCAGTTTGTGTCAGCAGTATTCCAGGAGCTGATAATGATTGATCAAATATAATCTTAAGGAAACAGATGACTTCAATACTTTTGCTTTTACTTTTTGTTTACTTAAAAAGGAGATTAATCATTTCTCCTTATTGTACCTCTTGTTTAATCTTAGCCTTCCAATTTCATGTGATTTACCTCCAGGTTTTCTAGAACAGCACCAATTTCTCACATAGCTTAGAGAAAAAGGCCTCACATTGAGGGGTTGCTGTGTGTGTGTTCGGTTTTCTCCTGTTCACTTAGCAGCAGTAGCACTGTGATTTCTTCTCTGTGCTATATCAGCACTGGAAGGGATTCACAAATAGCTTTGTGGGAAACATCTGAAGGGAAAGCAGTGTTAGTATAATGATCAGGCAGAAGAATGTAATGGGTTTAAGTAGTGTCTGTGTCAACTACCAAAAATGAGACTGGAAAAATAGCTCTTTTATTTGAAGCACAGATTTATCTTAAGAAATCAAAAACTTTTCTTGTCAGTTTTTTCAGACTGTCCTTGAGTTCTCCTTATCAACTAAACCCAGCAGAGTAGGCTAAACTGAATTGGCCAAAAACAGTCCAACTAATTTTCATGAAAGAAATGGAGTATATTCTGAAGCAATAAACTGAGATAGATTTATACTTACAAAATTATACTGGAACTGAATTTTAGATAGAAAGAGCAGAAAAACAGTGCCCATAAGCTTCTTTTCTTTATTAATACATGTTTGCAGTACATAATGTTTACATTCTTTATGAGGAGTTGGTACATATGCATAAAACACCTTAATTTCTTTTTCATTCCCTGTCTTTTCCCTTCCTCCCCTGCCCCTCCATTGCTTGATCCCCTTCCTATTTGAGAAACATCTATATTTTTTTTTTACTTTCTATTATTTTTTATTTTGCTCCCCATTTATATTTTGGGTTTCTCATGCAGGAGAAATCATACACTATTTAATTATACTTAATATTTTCCTGGTGAGAATTATATTTTTGTTTTCTGAGACTTTAATCATGAAAATTAATTTCCTTGTAGAGTTTTTATCTCATTTAAAAAACCTCAGATGAATGAAAAATTAGGAGCAGGATTAGAAGCCAATGAAGAAATGCATATTTGCTCTGTATCTTTCAGACTATTTCTTTGGAATTTTTCTAACCATTTCACATGGTTCACCTATTATTTTTCCTTTGAGGAGAAGAGGAAAAAAAGGAATAACTATTGTTGTCCAGATTCTTGGGGAGTCATGGTATGTAACTTATCCCTCCACTAGTCTCTTGAAGCTTCCTTTCCGAGGCAGCAATCGGGTGTGACCTTGCTGCCACCAGTGTGTCGGGCTGATGGATGCTGTCCTGCAGGAATGGAGATGTGCCGTGTGGAAATATGTTCCAAGCACTGATCGGAGGCCTTATGAATCATTCTTGAGAGTGTCTGCTCCCAGTGACAGACCCTCAGTCCGATTCCTGCATTCACACATGTGCCATATTGCCCCGTGGTCTTGCTGTCTCTAAAGAGAAATCACTATCCTGACATCAGGGCAATTGAGTGGTGTGTGAAGTTTTGGTTCTTACAGATAGCTTTCCCCAAGTGTTGCTTTCACTATATTTAAGTGTTGCAAGGTTTCCTTGAAAACCTGAAAAGTAAATGAAAATGTGTTTAGAAAATTATTGATACCTAAGAGACATTTATTTCCAAGTGTTAAGCAGAAGTACCAAAATAAAGAGAAAAGTAAGGCTATAACATAGCAAGTGATAAATTTGAGGTTCTGCAATGGGAATTTGGTTAAGTAAGAAATAATTATATTGAAGCTAGCTAGAATTTATCCCACTGTGCCATATATTTTAGCATTATTAATATGCTAACACTTAATATGTGTTTCTCAAATCTTTACTGTGATCAACATACCTTATTTATGTTAGTTTCTTTTCTGTTTCCTTAAAGTGTCCCAAATATCTAATTTTTATTTAATTGTTAATATTCCTCCTTAAAGAAGAAGAAATTGTGACACAGAGAGACAGAATTACTTGCTCGGGGTCATTGTAGTCAGCAAGTGGAGGAACTGGGATTTTACTCTTACGTACAAGGTGGGGAACACGATCTTGATCACGGAGATATCCTGCCCTACCTTAGCTTGATGTTTACTAGAATAACTGGATAGGTTATTCCTTCTCTGCTTTATTAATTAGCCAGCAGCCATTGTACATTTATTAGACATTATGCGCAAAGGTAGAAGGTAAGGGCAAGTTGTCAGTAAAGAGGAGATTCTCAAGTGACTACTTTCATACATGATGGCATAGCATAGTAAATTTTGTTTCATTATGAATGAATTCTTGATATCGTGTACTACACATTGCTAGAAGAAAGAAATAATTGAAACAACAGACCCAACTATAACTCATAGAGAGAAGCCTTCACAAAGGTCTAAGAGGAGGGCCTCATAGTGTTTCCCAGCCCAATACCTTTTGGTGCTTGTATTTCCAACTTAAATAGCTTGTGTTGTATTTCAAGACTCTTCTTCATCTAGCTTCTCCTACGACAGAGATGGGACTAGTAGTCTACTATTCTCTCCACATGGACATTTTATATATTTGAGATTTACATAATTATATATTTGAGTGTCTGATATGCACATTGATTAAACTTAGTTACATTGGCCTTTCTCATACATTTTATTTCCCAGCTCCTAAACTATATTTTAACAAGGGATTTCTGATTAATATTTACCTTGAGATAAATTTGTCAGATATAACTTTCTTTTCAACATCAATTGTACACATTAGGAGAAATACAAGTATATTCTCTATTGAAATGCTGATTCTTTCCATCCCAGGTGCAAAAAATATTAGGACAATATAAATTGAAGAATGAGTAATTAACAACAATACTATATGTTTAAAGAAGCAAAACAATGCTGTATGGTACACTAAAGCATCTGTTTTATTCTTGTCCAGTGTTGGGAGAAGCCATTGGCAGCTGTAACTGTCAAGGTTTTAGTGATTGCTTTGATATTTTGCCAAGATATTTCAGAAAAAAAATTATTTAAATGACCAAACTAAGGACCCTAATGTTAGCTTATCTATGCAGATAAAATTTATAGCAAATCAAAATTCAAAACCTTATAAAGTTAATATTCCATCATATATTTAATAGGATTATTTACTTTAGGAGCAGGATATATTTTTTTCTGGCATATATATGGCAATTACATTACATCTTGAAAGTAGACTATATTAAAGTAATGAAGACCCAAGGCAGAACCAAAGTTTCTCGTATGCAACCTATTTTAAAGCAATGAGGAACTAAAAGAAACAAAGTTTTATCTTAAGAAAGACTACTGATTTTCTGTGAGCCCACAGGAAATAATGAAGTAAGAAGAGAAATTTGGCTGCCGGCTTCAAAGTATCAGTGTTACACAGTTTGCCAAGTGCACCACAAGAAGGGAAGTGATTAGAGACTTGATGGATGAGCTCCTCAATTTATTTCTTAACAGAACAAAAGTTCCTTATCTTACAGCTAGAGCTATGTGATTTGCTGGACTCTAGATGACCAGATGAATTCTTTATTGAAATGACAATGAAAGTAATTACACTGTAAAAATTGCCACAACTTCTTTTTAACTGCTTGGACAATCCAGATACACTGATATTAGTAACAAAGGGAAAGAACAGTTTTATAAACAATGTGCCTTAAAAGTCTCTGAATGCAACATCACTATGTTGCTATTTGCTGTGACTAAGAAAGAATGGATTTTGGAGGCATGTGAAATAGTGTCTGGACAAACCTACCTCTAGTTTGCGTAGATTTGAAATAAGGGAAAATATTTCAATTGTTTATACGGTTTTGTCTTTATTTTGAACATTTCCTGCTACTACAAAAATGTATATATAAGTCTGATTAGCTAATTTCATTTGAATATATTAAAAAAGGATGAGGATTATCATTATAGCTTGTTTAGAAATATTTGAATTTTAATCAGAATATAAACAAGATCTTATCTAATGATTAATATAAATCAAGAATGATACTGAATAAAAGAACAATTATCAAATCTTCCATATTTTCATTCTTTTCGCTTTTGATAGAGGTATTTAAAAGAAATCAAATCGTTGAGAGTCTAAATTATTTTTCAGTTTGTCATGCTTCCTATAAATATTTTTAGAATGTAAGCATATGTTAACCACATAGTTCACAAAGAATATTTTCGCTGGTGAGAATAATAAGGTAACTATACTTGTTTCATTTTTCTGTTACAAATTAGTATTTCCCCCTTGAAGTTGTGTATTTCATTCCTACATCTTAATGTGGTATATACAACTAGTACTTGATGTTTTATTGTTTCTGACTAATTGTAGACTTCTCCAGAACGTCAGAATGCTTAATTCATTTTGAAGAACAAACCTCATTTTGAGAGCAAAATAAAGGCAGTGCTGTTTTTATGAAATGAAAATAAGTAAGAACTGACAGTTTTACATTTAAAACCTGTTTTGCAGCAATTTTAATTGATTCATAAGCATTCTTTCAGAACAAATAAAAATTTCCCCTACATAATATTCACATTAAAATTTTTCTATATCATTATGTTAAGGGACTAAAATTAATTTCCTTTTCTTAACATCTATCTTGATGGCCACAATCTTTATTCATGTTTTTCTTCCTTATTTGATCTGAAACTATCCTCTACCATATATTTAAAAAAATCTCTCTGTTCTCTTAGGACAGATTTTGTTACTTTACATTTTTTTAGTGGGGACCATGATGTGAACTTATTCTTCACCTATTGTGAGAAATATGTAACTCATTGTATTCTATTAAAATTAATATTAATAAATCAATTGTTTAACTCAGATATATAATTACCTATTTAAAAATCTAGTGTATAATGGAGAACACTTGCTGCTCTAAAGTACATCAGAGCCGGGGCTGGGACTGATAATCCAAGGAGTCTGCTCTACTCTTTCATAATCCAAGGAGTCTGCTCTACTCTTTCATAATCCAAGGAGTCTGCTCTACTCTTTCCCGAACATCGCACTCAGTGTGTGGATGAGAAGACGTCTATGGCCAGCGGTGGGTTTTGCTTCTCTGTTAGAAGCCCTGGTTTGCTCTAGTCAGTTTCTGAGCTCTTCTACTTTATTGGTATGTTTGAATAAAGAGTAGTACTGGGTGGAGAGTTAAGAGATACGATTTCTTCTTTAATCTGTCACCCGTTGTGCTAGGACTTTGAGCAATACCCCAACCTCTCTGTATAAACATCAACATTTTAGACTGTGAAGATATTTTCCAAATTGATATGACCTTGTAGAAGTCTTGTCTGGAACTCTACTAGTGTCAACTTGGAAAATAACAAAAGAATCACTGCAAGCTGCTCTGGGGTTTTCCTGACCAGAAAACCTAGAGATTAATCTTGTGAATGGTTCCAATTATTAAAGTACTCTCAGCTTAATTAGGTGCTCAGGTTGTAAGATGTGTTTCAATGGTGACAAGTTTCTGTGAATCAAAGAATATCTTTCAATTTACTTTGAAACATCAGGACCATCTCTAAATGCTTCATTCATCTAATTTAGTCCTAATGTTTCATCTAGTGATTGAATCCAACTTGCTTTAAATAGTGCTAATTCAAAGTTTGCAAAAATGTATTCATGCATTTCAGTTCTACTGTAACAAAGTAAAACACACTCCTACGTGTAATTTCTTTAAATTGCATTTGACATCCTAGTCATGAATGATCATATCTCAAATGTTAATTTTTGAAACATCATTTTGATGGTGTTACAGAGAATGAAATAGAAGACAATCAGAATGTCATGATTGTATGGCAGATAATTTCCATTATACAGGAGAGAAGTATTAAAACTGTGAAAGAAGGTGTTGATGAGAATTGATGAGAATAGGAGATAGGTGTTGAAAATTTACGAAAGCAGAATGGCCAACCTGGGTCCCATCTGAGAGAAGCATGGCATTTATAATAACTGAATGTACTTTTGTGCCCCAAACAGATTTAAAGATGAGCTGTATTTTGAGTTGAATTTATACACTTAGAAGAGGAAGCTATATGCTAGTGTCTAAATGAATGCTTTATAAAAGGTAGTCTTTTTGACTTTTTACCACAAAGTGAAGTGCAGACATAATAAAGCACACAAAACAATGAATGGCTCAATGCAATAGTTTAAGTTGCACAGTCTTGTGAGTAACAAGCAAATCAGTCAGCAAGCACTGACAGTTGCCAGAGGCCTCATTGTAATTTCTATACCATTTCCAACCTCCTCTCTCTTTCCAAAAGTAATCATTATCTAGACTATGGATAACACCATATCAGTTAACACCTCTTTACATGTTTTTAAAATGCTTCATCCAAGTGAGGATCCTTTGCCAGTATCATTCAGTACTAAAATGTTGCTATTGCTTAAGCTTTTACAATCTGCTGAAGAATGCTGGTATTTGGCCTGTAGAATATCTTGTGGTCTAGATTTTGTGGACAGCATACTCATGACTGCATATTTCCTGTCCTTTTTGTGACATTACCAGAAGAGGTTCTTAATACATAGATCCATTAACTAACTGGGTCATAGAAAAGGTTATATTCCAAAGCTCTCATTTTTATTTAATATATTAATCACCGTTATAACTAGACATTTCCTCTTCATCTACTATTTGGTTTTCCAATGGAAGATTCCAATTGGAATGGCACCATAAAGGAATCTGACCTATTATATATTCATATGGAAGAGAATTAATTGTTTCCCTATCATCCTTCAAAGTTAACCAATTAGTTTTAAATGTATCATAATAAGTAAATTATCCCTGAGAGCCTCTTTAAATCAGCTGTTGGGTCATTCTGACATGACTCTAATGGTCTTTGAAGCTTTCTTTGCTGTCTTATAGGGGGATATTTTAGCTTGATTTTTGTTCATGTCCTCCTTCCGTCCTGGAATCAGACATATCTCCACAAAGCCCCAGTGTCATTTAGTGATAAATGATCATTTGAAACTGTAGTCTGTGAGTTAGAAATACTCCTAGCAAATGTATTGCCTTCTATACCTATGCGGTCAGTAAAAGACAGTACAGATTAGCAAAGCAATAACATGAATTCATATTGATAACACTTACTACAATTTTTTAAAATTTATCTTTTCTATATTATATCTGCATTTCTTTCTCTTTTTCTGTATTTCCTGCTCCCAAAATCCTCAAGGTGAAGATCACAAAGGATAATAGCATTAGAATAATTGCTTGTTTTCATATGACATTGGCCACTGTGGTCTTGGAATAACATTGACAATCTTACCACTTCTCATATAATTAATGAGAGCAGTTAAAAGTATTTTCTTCATAAAGTTATTCTTCATTTATTCCATTACGTAAAACTCTCAGAGCACATAGCTATTTGAAGTTTACTCTCTCCATTATGACCTTCCTTTCGTCTCGGATCTGCAAATGTCCATGGATTTAATGCTCACCATCAATTCTTATGGGAAGTTTTCAAGTCTCTTTTGTTGTTGAAGTTTATGCTCTACTAAATCCCTTAGGAAAGGGTCAGGGGAACAGGATATTCTTTTTTTTTCAAATCAAGTTTATTGGTACATTTTAGAGGCACATAATGATCACATTCATGGTAGTTAATTTGTACCTGTATATGATATATCTTGATTTTCCCCCCTCCCCTCCCCTCCCTTAACTCCTCTTCCCCTCCTTATTTACAACAGTTTTGTTTACATTTTTTATGTGTATTCTAAATTTCTAATAATTATAAATAATAAAGTTAGATAGTATCACTTAACATGCTAATTACTATAATGAACTAGAGATAAAGAGCTAATTCGATTACTGACATTTGAAGTATAATTCAATAAAATAATTGTTAGTCTTCCTGAACTGATGTAGATTTTAACTTGAAGGATTGAACAGTGAACTTTCAAGATATCTTATCTTCATGTTTCAAAATACCACCTGTCACACATAAATGTTTCACTAAAAATTTCATCCTTAACAATGCAGAAAATCAACCAGCTGTTGCTTATTTCCAATGTACCCACAACAAATGGGTGTAAAAGGAGCAACTTAGCTTTGATAAAATAAATTCATGAATGTTGAAGATCATGAATAAATTCAAAAATTAAGAAATGAACTTGTAGCATTCTCTTTCCTTTGCATGTTAAAGAATACGATGATTATTCTAGGATATACTGGACTAGTTCTTTGGTGCAGATCATTTATTAAGAAGGTAGTAATAATATCTATAGTAACAATATCAGAGAGCCACTATTTGTTAAGAAAACAATATGATTAAAAGTAATGATTATAATGATATGCAAAAGTTAAATAGTTATTAAGAATGAGAGAAAAACCAAAGTATTTTATAAAATCTTGTAGATGTTTAAAAGGGACTAGTTTTGTAAGTATGTGGATTTAGAGGAAAGAAAACAAGCGAGTTACTTTAACAAGGACCATAAACGCCTTGTTAGAGGAAAGCATGGTGTATCAATCAGAGTTAGTGTACTGGCTAATATGTTGTCTTTTGATTGGTTTCTCCATTATTGGCCTATCAAGGTTAATTGTGTGTGTGTGTTGACTTACCACAGGTTATTGGTTTGTCTTTTCATCCACAGCAGAGCTCAGAATGAGCACAGCTTCCCCACAGAGCAAATGCTATGAGCAATGTAGCAGATCATCTGCTGCAAGATCTTCTTCCTGCTACCAGGTGTGCTGCTCAACGTGAGGCCGAGAGTGTGGACTATTTTCGCTGTGAAAAGACAGCAGTGAAATCTGAAATATTAGCATGTGATAGGAATAGAAGCAGCTCTCACTGTGGTTGCATCCAGTTCTCCTCGGCATGATAGGCCCTTTTCAAGCTCAGAAAAAAGGGTCATTTTTTCCCCATTTAAATCCTTTTCCTGGATTGTGCTTTCCACATGCCAAATCTATGCTTATTGCCACTGTAAACTTGCTAAATTCTGTGGCTTGAAATTCGAAAACATTGCCTATGGCACGGGTGATTAAAGAATGATTAGCGTGTACAACAGAGCATTGAAAATTGGCAAGAAATTCTGATTCACAATGATACTGTTTTAAAATATTTTTCCTGAATTCCCCATCATTTTCACAGGAGCGTATCTATAAACTCTAATTTTACATTTTTGCAATCAGTTTGCTACCAATATATTATATGATTGTGTGCTGTTGACAGATAATTGTAATGATAATGTGGAATGAGCTTTGTCCACCTGAGACTAAAGGTTTCAGCAAATAACAAAATATGGAATCAGTCATTGTCAAGTCTCAAAATATTTTTACCACCTCAGTGTTTGGAAACCTCTCCCATTACTGAGATATTGTTAAGCAGTCTGTATTTCATTAATACTGGCTGATTTGGGTCATATTTTGCATATGAGTTAATTAAATAAAATGCAATGGACTTCAAAACATTCATTGCTGTGCCTTCAAAACCAGTCTAAATTCACTTTTATCCTTCATTATTAGCATTAGTGATCATCTCTCAATTTTTAGTTAGAAAATTAGGAATCGGTACTAATATTATGACAATTGACTCAAAAAATATTTCCATTATACAAAGATACAAAGCATAGTATTCATATTGTTTTTTATTACCACTTAATTTCCATTGAATAAAATTAACTTTCATATTTTTCTCTTGAGTACTAGGAAATCAATAGTACTTTTATTTTCTGTTGAAGATGATTATTAAATTGGTGTCCTATCTTTGTCTTCTTCATGATGAATTATCTCAACACTAATTGATAACATGTTATGTCACTGTTCAAAACAAATTTTAGCTTGAAATTGATAATTCCAAAACTTCTTTCGTTAGGGTATATGTGAAGTGTCTGTATAGATGTAGGACAATATGCATATTCATATACAATTTCAAAGGGAAAATAATTATATCTTTCATAGCAACTTAATTTATGTTATTTTAAATAATAATAAGCCAAATGGTATCTTAAATTGAGATATAGGTTATTCAATCAAATTTCTTTTAGCAAAATAACTTAGTAACATTTTGGTATAAAGTTGAGGTGTGGTTGATATGAAATTGATAGATAAGGAATTAATTTGAATTCTTTTATTGAAGAATTTTGAAATAGACAAAAACTACATTAAATTTTTAAGAAAAAAATTAAAGATCTTTTTAGTTTTCCAAAACCACATCAGTTCACCCTTGTCCCTACCCTTTTAGGTCTAACTTTGGGATAGTTTTAAAAAATTACTTCTTTTGTCTGGGCAGCCCACTCAGGCTCACTTTATCTGAACTATTCTTTCTTCTTTCAAAGAAGCTTTCTTCCTAGGCAATCATCCAATAAAGAGATTTCTGAATCAGTCTTCTCCATCCAGTTCATTGTCTTGGTACTAAGACTCCCACTTACCACATGACTCAAGGTGTGTTACGAGCTTCAGTTTTCCTCCCTTAAATTGATATCTACCTTAGTCACTAGTAGCAACTTACTCTGTGTCAAGCACAACACTATCAGCTTCGCATGTTTTTTTTTTTTTTTTCAGAAAACTTTTCAATATACTTTTGAAGTTAACTTAGGCACAAATGCATGAAACTTACTGGCTTAATAAACCCCAGGGTCCACATATGGATTCAGGCAAGGTGGAATCAGAGGTTTAACCATGACACTGGTACCGCCTTTGATTTTCATTCTTTGCTTGGTTTCATTCCTCCAAAGTCTCATTTTGCATATTCATGATAATGGGTGCCAGGAGCCACAGCGTCAGATCTGCCCTTCTCATGACTATATATATTTATATTTACAAGTGTTTATGAAAATATGTATGCAAATATTTGTGAATAACTTTAACTATAAATATAATTATATTCATAAGCATAAATATATACTGTAGCAGTATATGTCTTTACTCATTTGATACTCATAACAACTAATGAGGCATGTATTATGGTTAATCTCAATTTTGCATATAAGAAAACTGGAACAATGCGAAGTTTAAGTAACTTTTTCAAGGCCACACAGCTGCATAATGGTCGACCAAATTGTTATTTTTGACAAAAATTGATGAAACTAGAGATCTGTCATGTGTGGGATGAGCCAGATATGGAAAGACAAGTACCACAAGCTCTTGCTCATAGGCCAGTCTAAAAAAGATGACCTCACAGAAATTGGGAATGGAATGGTATTTATCAGATTCTGGAGAAAGCAAGAGGCAGAATACTTAAATTTGAAAAAACAGTACTTATAGGCACTTTATCTTTTGTATTAATTTATACATGAATTTAAATTTTGGGACAAGATTATTAAACAGTTGGCAAAATTTCTAACCTCCGTGCCAGGTACCAGTATGGCAGTAGGTTTTTCCAGTTCGTACTTCATAGATGGTTATACTCTGTTGGCCTAGTCTAATCATTCCCTGCTTCGTCTTGTAAAGATTAAATTTGTAGAATAGATAAAACCACGAATTCAGTAGAGAACACAGTGTATCCAGTTCATAAATTTGTTCACACACAAGACAGTATTATGGTTGTAAAATACATATAGTAGATCCACCTTTTCTCAGATCATGACATATTTACAAATTGTAATTTCCTCTGGAGATGCACTGTGACTAAATTATAGTTGGTGTTTGCTTCAGTGCCTTGAGGGAAAGATGCATCTAATTCATCTTGGTTTAAAATTTACTAGTGAACGTGTTAACTGACTTCTTTTCCTGTGAATTTTATTCCCTGTGAACACCAAAGAAAATATGGGGAATTGATTCTCACCAGTACAGAATGCATAATTTGCAAACTTGGAAAGGATATGTAGTATAAAACTGAATATTTTAGGAAAATCTTGCAATGAGGTCATATTATCCATATGCCAGCAAATCAGATTTAGACAAATTTTCATGTAAATTCATGTAAATACTATAACATCCTGTTGCGATATTGAAATTGCTACAACAGGAAATCAAAGATGCATCATTATAGCTGTGATTTGCTTCTTATCTACTGAGGACTATGGTCACATTTACATTCAGCCACTCTGTTAATTGTTTGTTGGACACAGATTAGACACATATTGAATGTGATTTTATGGAAAAAGAACATATTTGGTTTGGGGAAGACTTCTGTATTACTCTTCCAAAACAGTGATTCACAGGTTTTTATAAAGGAACTCAGGACATTGGTTATTCAAATTTCCTATCTGTCTCCCACTTCCTGCATTTCTAGAATACCTTCTATAACATGACAAATATATTAATTCATCATCTGAATTAGCAATCTATGTAAAGAGATAGTACAGCTAACATTTATTGTCTTCCATGTGTCAGACAATAACAGACTTTTATTTTCATTAACACTAATAAAGCCTTTACGGTAAAGTACTTTACAACATTGTGACTCATTTACTCCTCAGGACACAGTGTAAAATAAGTGGTGTTATTAATACCATTTCACAGATGATGGAAGAGTCGGTAATTGGTAGGGCAGGGGTTTAAGGTGAGGTAATCTATCTCCAGTGTCTCTGCTTTCTCAGTTCGCTCTATTGCCTCTTGTTAGGCTAGTTTTTTATAAATGTGTCTTTATTTTTTATTTTTCTAAGTTGACAAATAAAACTGTGTATTTATGGTGTATATATGTTTTTCTATTTTTATTTTTGTAAGATACCTAGGTTTGGACCCAGAGCATTTGCACTGAGCTACCTTCCCAGGCTTTTTATAAATTTTTTCTTTTACTTTAAGACCAGGTCTTACTGAGTCACTAGGTTGCCCAAGCTGTACTTGAACTTGCTATCCTCCTGCGGAAGCCATATATATCTTTATTTATCTATCTATCATCTATCTATCTACCTATCTATAATTAACTATGAAGTTAATTATCATGTCTGTCATTTCGGAAACTTAATATTTTTGTGTGTTTTGAGAACATTTAAAACTCTGCTGTCTTAGAAATTTTTAAGGGTACATTAACTTTAGTCACCATGATGTAGAATAGATCCTGCCTTATTCTAAACTTTCTCATCTTGACTGAAACTTTGCACCCTTTGACTAGTATCTCATGATTTGTCCCCACCCATCCCACACAATTCCCTGGAGGTCACCATTAGATTTGCTGCTTCAAGACTTTAATTTTTTGGATCCTATTTTACATATATCATTTAAGTCACATAGTTAAACTTGCTTCAGACTACTGTAATAATAACATGAGATTTGTAAGTGATATGACGAGTCTACCACTTACAGTGTGGCATCGTGCATATTTCTAATCTCTTAGTTCCTTTTTCTTATCTGTAACATGGATACAATCACTACTGTTTCCTTTTGGGGGGGA
This sequence comes from Hystrix cristata, assembly GCA_004026905.1. Taxonomy (NCBI): domain Eukaryota; kingdom Metazoa; phylum Chordata; class Mammalia; order Rodentia; family Hystricidae; genus Hystrix; species Hystrix cristata. Next base: position 93,773 of record PVJO010003835.1, read on the forward strand.
CTTTATAGAGATGAAAGGAAAAAAATCATGTTAAATGCCTTAATATATAAGGACTATACTAATTTATTTTTTCTTTAAAAAATTTATTGTAATGGTACATTTTAGATACACATAGTGATAACATTCATCATAAGGGATTTGTACCTGTACATGATATATCTTGCTGCTTCTTTTTTTACCTTTCCCCTCCCCTCCCTTCACCCCTCCTCCCTCCTTATTTACAAAAGCTTTGTTTCTATTTTTTTCCTTCTATTCCTTATTTCTCTTGTCCCTCCTTTCCTTCCCCCCATTCCCTTTCCCATTTGAACGATTTCTTCCCTTTCCCAATATAATGCATTTTAGTCTTTATTTACACTTTCAGTTTCTCACACCAGAGAAACAAGGTGGTATTTAAACATATGTGTCCAATTTATTTTGCTTAAGAGTATAATCTTGAGATGCATCCATTTACCTAGAAATATCTCAAGCTTATTGTTCCTTATGGCAGAGTAATACTCCATTTTATTTAAAAAAAAAACACCACGTTTTCTTTATCCACTCATCAGTTGATGGGCATTTTGGCTCTTTCCAATATTTAGCTATTACAAACTGTGCCACTATAAACATGGGTGTGCATATATTGCTGCGGTATGATCCTTTTAATTCTTTTGGGAAGATACCAAGAAGGGGAATAGCTGGCCCAAATGGAACCTCTAGTCCTAGTTCCCTGAGCAATCTCCACACTGATTTCCATAGCAGTTGCACCAGTCTACATTCCCACCAACAGTGGAGAAGTGTTCCTTTTTCCCCACAGGCCCTCCAGCATTGGTTATTGGCTGATTTATTGCTAATAGCCATTTTTCTGGAGTGAGATGGAATCTCAGTGCTGTTTTAATTTGCATCTCTCAAATGACCAGTGATGTTGAACATTTTTTCATATGTTTATTTGCTATTTCTACTTCTACTTCTTCTGAGAAGTATCTATGCACTTCAGTTGTCCATTTTTGGATTGGGTCTTTAAATTTGGGGGTCTGATTTTTTTGAGTTCTTTATGTATTTGATATGTCAATTCTTTGTCAGAGGAATAACTGGCAAAATTTTTTTCCCACTCTGTGGGTTGTCTCTTCACTCTGTTGGTGGTTTCTTTTGCTGTGCAAAAGTTTTTAAAATAAGATTAGATCCCAGTTGTTGCTTCTTTGTGATATTTCCTGGGCAACTGGGGCTTTGTTCATAAAGTCTCTGAAGGGCTATACTAATTTAATATAGTTGTTTTTCTTATAAGATCATATTCCTGATTCTAATATTTTAAAAGATTTTTCTGAACAAAAACATTCTGAAACTTCATTTCTATTGTTTAACTATTACTAGCTCCAGAGCCATTAAAGTCTAGCATTGAAAACTTTCATCTTCTTCTTTATAGGCTCTTGTTTGAGAAATGTGATGTTCAGTACTAAATATAATATTCTAGATATGGCACGACCAATATAAAATATCACTAATTATAATTATCATATATACCATATCATATTCATATTTGTTATACATATATATCTATATATCTATATCTGTATCTCTCTATCACTTGTGGTAGACAACATATTTCCACTAATAAAGGCCAAGTTCTTAAAATTTTATGAGTTCATTTCAGAGATAACTGACTTTGAACTTGTCACTACCCAAAAAGTTAAATTATTTTTTCATGTGAACTAATATTTAGAGAGCTAGATTTTCACATTTCACACAGATAATGGTTTAGGGTATCAGACCAGTGTCATTTTGGGAAGTATCTGTATAAATTCTGAGTTTTCTTTTTTTCTTTTTTATGGTTGGCATAACTTTGCAATTTATAATTACATTCATCTTGGGGAGCTGTTACATACCTCAGTCGCATCTTCATCATTTTTACTTCTCCACCCCTCTTTCCCTTCCCAAGTCCTGGCCCATCACCACAAAGTCTTACCTCCTTGTTTCCTATCAGGTCTCTTTTATTTTTCTCTTTGAATTAGTTATATTTTAGCTTTGTCGTATAAGAGAAACTGCGATATTTTTCCTTCTGTGATTTATTTCACTTAGCATTGTGGTCACAAACTCTATCCATTTTCCTACAAATACTCTATAATTACTTTATTTGTTCTGCAGGCTGTATTTGTTCTCAGCAATGTGAATTGTAGAAATCTAAACAATCCCAGTTGTTCTCTGTATCAATAATAAGTGAAATGACTGCTTCTTATCTAGACTCTCTTCTACCTTATAGAAGCGATGAGACTAGTATACGGTATTTCCCACTGCCTTCGAACCAGTAAGCCATTAAGAGCAGAAGAACACCTTGATTTTATAGCCCATCCTTTGTGTTTTCTTCTATGTATAGTGCTTGAACTAGAGCCGAGGGAGTAAGGGATGAGGTACATTTCATTTCTTACATGGAGAGCAGCAAAATTCTAACTACCTTTTAAATGGCTTGCCTACAAAGACTGTACTAAGTGATAAACCATGTCACTTTCTTTATCCTCCTTCTGAAAATAATAAGCTGTGTTTTCTTTTATATTTTATTCTTTGTAGCCCTAGTGGGAAAATGTTTGTTATGCCATAATATCTGAATTGGGAAAAACATCTACAAAACCTATATTTGGCTTTTATTCAGGTTTATAATGATCACTACTCAATGCATGGAGTGACTTTCTGAATCAATTTTAATTTTCTGTAAGGTTTTAATAATTAACAAAACACTTGACTTTTTTCGGTCATTGAAGACAGGGCTATGTGACAAGAAGAGGATATCTGAAGTTATGTCTACACTTTAGCATCATAAGAGGAGGAAAAGTCTTAGGTGAACTATTTATAGTTTCTTCTGTTGAACTAAAGTAATAATTTAGAAAAATCGATGTAGTGTAATGAATACACAAAGGAAATCTTGCCCTAAAATAATCAACAGTATTTTAAAATCAAGTATCAATTCACAGTAGCTATTAGATATGTTATAAACTGGATAATCATATTCACATAATTGAATTAAAATAATCAGAAGGAAATAGAGCTATTTGTAAAAGAACAAGTCAATAAAAATAGCATGGAAAATAACTTGAATAGTGTTTAATAGTACAATGAAAATGGCTAAACCTTTTAAAAACAATATGATACTCTGTTCAAAATTAAAATTCACTTTCCTCTATGCAGTAGGCAGAATAATAGCTGCCACAGAAAGATGTCCATGCCTCTGACTGAGAATTTAGGATAATGTTCCTTTATATGACATAAGGCACTTTGCAGACTTGAGTAAATTAAATATTTACAGACGTGGGAATTACCCTAGACTATTGTGGTGGCACCCCAAAAATCACAAGGGCCTTATAAGGGAGAGAAGGAGGCAGGGAGTGAAAGACGGTTTGGAAACAGAAGGTAGGCCGAAGCAGTGCTAGCTGTAAAGGTGAAAGCAGACTAGGAGCCAAAAGGGTGGGAATGCCAAGGAAGGGATTTCCCCTTGAGGCTCCAGAAGGAGCCAGCCCTCCTGAAACCTTGATCATAGCGCTGCATAACTCCTCTGGACTTCTGACTTCCAGAACTATAGAGAATAAATTTGAATAGTTTTAAGCCACTAAGTTTGTGGTAATGTGTTACAGTAACACCTGGAAACTAGAATAATACATGATGATAAAGTCTTATATTAGTTTCACAATATAATTAAAGAGTACTAGAAGTCTCAATATTAATTCTTCTATAAATCATAAATGTAATAATTCAAACATTTACTGAAAGCAAATTCTTCTATGTTATAGGGTCAAAAATTAGTGTTAGATCAATTGGAATTTTATAAACTACTCCATTAAAAGTCTTAACTACTAAGTAGGATGCCAGCTTTGTTTATAGTGGGGGCCTCTAACTTAACTTCTATAATAATGATGATATAAATGAGCTTTTCAGATGAGTTAAACCACCATAGTAACAATTTTGTCGTAAGAAATTTATAATCATGATACAGTGTCAGGAATTATCTATGTGTAGGTTATTTCTCCTGTAAAAATTTGTTTTTCCCATTAAACTGTGGTCAGAATCTAGAATAAGCCACCCATCAGTGTGCCAAGCTTAAATTATTGGAGATCTTAAATTAGAAGAGTCTACATTTGTGAGATTTAATTGAAATTGTAAATATTTCACTTCATGATATGTAGACTTTTAGCTTCTAAACATTTTAGAACTATTATTATGTTCCATTACTGCCAAAAGGTTCATGGGGTATTTAATAAACATCACTGAAACCCATTTAAAATAGCATATTTCAATGAAAGTATTTCTGATGTAATAAAATGTGGTAAAGTTGTTTGCATTAAATGTAAATAGTGTGTTGGGTTGGGCTTAAACTTCCCATGAAAGATTAAAACAAGCACTTTGCCACACTTTGCTATTAGGGATCATATTTTAAAATGTGGTATGCATAATTTATTTTACAGGAAAGTGAGTGTTACCGTATTGTAGAATTGCAAATAGTACTTGTTTGCGTACAGTTTTGAAAATCTATGAATATAAAGCCCCTGGCTTACTGGATATGCATTTGAAATGCTTTCTTGTCAATAAATTTTGTTGTGTAAAATGTTGGTATTAACTTGACATCTTGTTCATTGATTTATTTTTAAAGTTTTTACAAGAAAAGAAATATGCAAAACTTCAAAATCCTTTGGTATTCTAGTATGAATATTTCTGTCTTCCCAAAATTTACCCCCAAAGTAATCCTATTAAGGGGAGAGGTCTTTGCAGTCCTGAGGTGGAATCCTCAAGACAAGGGTTAGTGCCCTTAGACAAGAGGCCCCAGGCAGATGCATTGCCTCCCCTCGTGCAAGGGGCCAGTAGGAAGGTCCCACCTGTGAAGCAAAATGCAAACCCTCGATAGACAACAGAACTGATGCACCGTGACTTGGACTCCTCAGTCTCCAGAACATTCAGACGTAGTCTGTCACTTTTGAATTACCTTGTCTAAGGTATTTTGCATAATCAACTATTAAAGGACTCAGAAATTGGGTGACCATCATTATATTTTTAAATAATATAATTGCCTTAAATATAATTACATATAGGTTCTTAAAATGTAACTGATTTTTGTTGTTGATTTTGTTTTTTGTTTTTTGTTTTTTTTTGCGGTGCCGGGGATCGAACTCAGGCCCTTGTGCTTGCAAGGCAAGCACTCTAATCACTGAGCTAAATCCCCAGCCCCTGTAACTGATTTTTGGAAGTAAAATTACTTTCTAGTCCAATAGTTTCCTAAACAAGTTTGCTAATTCCTTTGTTTATCTACTAGGCTTGGGTCTAAGCAGATAAGTCCACAGATGTCATCTACCTTTAGGTATCTGCTTTTTTCTTTTTTAAGTTTACAAAATTGGGCAATGAAATTTTAATATATACTTCCATTTACTAGGGTCTCAGATCACACATTAAAAATGTATGTCTGATGAATTAAAAACAATTTAAAGCAGAATAGAACTTCATAGACATCCACAATGAAAAAAGTGGCTTTTCTAGTCCTACATGGGGATATTAAAACCTTCCCAATTTCAGCTCCATTGTGGGTGTGGGAATCAACCTGAGAACAATTAGCTAAATACTGACACATGGCTCTCAGCACGTCTGGTGATTCACAGTGGGAGAGGAATATTGATTATTTGACACTGATTTCTCAAAAATCACTTTTGCCATGATTTGTTACTTGCTATTTTCTCTTATAATTTCTAGGAGCACAAAAACAGGCTACTCTTGGACCATGTAAAAATTAATGCTCGAGGGAACAATTTTGAATTATTAATAATTTATCTCCATTTCCAATACTGAGTCATAAAGTGATGAGAATGATTATTTAGAATACATAATCCTTCAACAATTGCTCATTCTTTTAAATAGTTTCCCAACAAATATTTATTGAACAGGTACTATTTAAGATGATAAAGAACACTCCAATAAATATAAATAAAAACACCTAACCCTTGGGGATTATCTTCTAAGAAGAGACACACGGGACAAATCATATAAGTAAATACAATTTTGTGTTGCTGCAGAAGGAAATGTTGGCTGATACAGGGCTCATAACAGTGCCTGGCTTTGATTATCCAGGTCAATATTTTGGGGCTTTTTATAGGTCAATAATTCAAAATCAGAGGCATAGCAATCAACATTATATACTAATTTAATGAATTGAATTATATAACTATGTATGAATGTATCAAAACACAGAAAGAAGTTTCTTAAGAAAGTAAAAATGTCCTACAGGAAAAGAGATACCTCTATTAAACTGTATTTATATGTAAAATTAACTTTTATTTTTAGTTTTCTTAAAGTGTGGTACATGCATCCCCATGTTTATAGCAACACAATTTATAATAGTTAAAACTTGGAAGTGGCCTAAATGTCCCTGAACAGATGAATGGATAAAGAAAACGTGGTATTCATACACAGTAGAGTACTACTCTGCTCTAAAGAGAGATAAATCTGAGTGATTTGTGGGAAAATGGATGCATCTTGTGACCATAATGTTAAGTGAAATAAATCAGACCCTCAAGCTTGAATGCGACGTGGTTTCTCTTATATGAAAAACCCAAAGTGTAAATGAAGAGCAAAGTAAAAGATATATAATAAACAGTAGAGAGATTTCTTTCAGATGGGAAGGGATCAAGAGATGGAGTGAGGGAGAAGGAGGGGAGGAAAGGGGATGAAAAACAAATTAAAATGTGTTATGTACATGTACCAACTCGCCGCAAGTAATGCGATCATTATGTAATGCAAACGTGCTAATAATAAATCGAAACTGAAAAAAAGCAGAAGAAACAAATGTGAAAACTCTTAACTCATTTTATAAATTTGCACCTGTGTTCCACTTATAAGCACTGTAGTCATAGTGTATCAAAATATAGTTTATTTTGAAATTGGCATGTATGCATGTAAGTCCTTTATACAGATGTAATTGTGCTCTCTAGTAATCACAATAATTTTCACTTACCTACATATGCACAATTATCTTTGTACCTGAAAAACGATGCCCGCAAGCTGGAGTTCTTCAAGAGTGACTCCCAAAGGGGCTGGCGCCTGGCTCGGTGCTACTCTGGGGTGCTCACTCCTTTCTGTCGAGGTTTCTCTGTGGCAGGGGTTACATGCTACTTTGTATTCTCAGTGTATTCCAGCTACCATCCTATCTTAGTAATCCAGGGTAATTATCGATTTTTACCAATACTGTTGTCACTACTGAGAAGACAAAGTGTTTTCACTCCTTGTTACTGATTAAAGTTCTTTCAAGGTAACCAACAGCAAGAACAAAACAAAAATCACCCCAATATTCAGAAATCAAAAGTAAAACAAAATGACAATACAATGTCAGATAAAGAAATTCTTACAGAATAGATTTCTATAGGAATAGGGATAGGTCATCAGTGGTTGGAATATCACCTCACATTGAAGTTTAACTGATTGAAAAAACAAACCCCCATAGCGAATGAGTGTAAATGTATACTGCAGGTCTTCTAGCTAGGGCAAAAAAAATTTTTTTTAAGAGGCTGTCCACATTTTAAAAATGCCTAAAGAAAATAAGAAAATTTTCATCTCTTGATTGTTACTGACAGACCAACTGTCCCTCCAAAATAGTAGAGATTTCGCTTCTACTTGGAATATGCTGACCTAGAATATGTTTTATCATTTCATCTAGAAAGTATCTGTAGGTAGATGGAGGTCTTCGCTTGAAGACATTTCTTCTACCACACTTAACTTGAAAGTTTCAACATTTCTATGAATGTATTTTATATTCTTTTCTTCTATGTATTTTTGTATTGTTTTAAAAATAATTTTCTCACTTTAGTGATATTTTTGTATCATGAATTAGATGTTCATGGTTTGAATATGCAGGATACAAATTGCTGTTATTACATGAGTTTTGTGCTGTGGGCTTAGACTTTTGAAATTATTATTTTCTTATTCTTCTCTACCCTTTTTTTCTCAGTTGCCAAGTTTAAATTGTCTAGGTTTAAAAATAATTACTTCCTGTTCCAAGATTGACAAATGGAAATTTTTCTTTAGTATCATAGATTTAATTGTTAACAGAACAAGACAAAGTGTAAAAAACAATCAAAAAAGAAAAATATTGAAAGGTAACACTTGAACTCAAAGGTAAAATAATTTTTATAAGTAAAAATTTTGCTTGGTATCAATACTTTAAAATTTGAGCAATACTTTAATATAAAATATTTTTAAATTAACATCTTAAATAATAATGATTCAACTAAGAAAAGAAATGTAAGACACAAGGAATTATAGCAGAAGCTTTAGTCAGTTCCTTGGGTTGCAAAGTATAAGAGAATCGTGAAGTTTTATTGTTTTATATATTTATTTGTATTACTGAGAATTTTAATTTTTTTAGGTAACTTATTTTTTCATTAGTACAACTTTGTAGTACAATATGATTACATTCATTGTGGGGAGCTGGTACATATACAGTACAAAGTGCATCTTAATTCTTTTTATTAAACTTAAAAGTATGTCTGGCATTCTATTTCTGATCACTGAAATTCTGGAAATTACTTATTGGAAAAGTTCTTCTGCTAGGCAGTCTCTAATGTGTTTTCTTTTTTGTTTGGCTAGTTAGTGCCTACATATTTGTGATTAATGTAAATATTTTTTCCAATTCACAGCACTCAGAGACACTAGAGTCACTGCTAATGAATTAGACCATTTCAGAGGGATGACACATGTGATGATGTTCTGCTAATTTACATCATTGTTTTAGATGGCTAAGGCGCTACATTATGAAGTAATAACTAAAGTTATGGTATTTTAAAGCCTCTTCTTTTTAAGGGTTTCTATTAGTTATGTGTCTCTTTCAAAATGTGATTATTTTTATGTTGTTAAAACTCCTGGATTTACTCAGATGATAAAAACATTTTATTTATGGGGGTGCTGGGGATTGAACTCAGGGCCTTGTGCTTGCTAGGCAAGTGCTCTACCACTGAGCTAAATCCCTAACCCCAATAAAAGCACTTTTGAAATATAAAAGTAGACTAATTTAATTTAGATTTGTTTATCCTTTTAATTGAAAAAATGAACAGAGTTTCTGAATTAATCCTCATGAATAATAAAATACTTATTGTTTCAGTTTTTAACAAATTTAAACCACAGTGTATCTCTTTCTTAATTTACTTATATGTGAATATTTAAACATTAATTTCTAGTTGAATTATTCCAAGGTCCTAATTCTTAAATATTAACCTTTTTAAAAAAAATTTAGATAAACCATGAGTGAATGCATAAATCTTCAGTAAACTTCTCCACCAGTTACAATGCGGGCGTATCCGTGTAACCGCCCCCCAGACAACATATAGTAAATGTCTTTCACTACAAAAGTTCTCATTTGCTGTTTCCCTCTTAATAATCCATATTCTATCCTCAAAATGCATTACTAATGATCTTATGGCATCTTAAATTACTCCTCCGTTTTATGGTTCACACAAATGACATTATGCATTTTTCTCTTTGTGTTTGGCTTTTCTCACTTTGGCATTTTTGAGACTCATTCATGTTGTTACCTACACTAGTCATTCATTTATCTTATTTTTTTTAATTGGTGTTAATATTATACCATATGAACATAACTATCTCTTGTGCCATTCTCTTTTGATGAGTTCTTAGGTTAATTTTTGGATATAATAAGTATTCTTGTACAATTAATTTTTGTAGGCAAACGCACTAATTTCTGTTAAGTGTATATCTAGCAGTGTAAAGGACATAGAAAAAAATAACTGTAAAATATGCTGTTTTTTTCACATTGAATGAATTATTTTTATTTAGAAAGAAAGCAGAAGAAGGAACCTCAGGCCATAGCTCCCAGTCTGTGGCTGAAACAACAGCTCTGAGACAATTGATTCTGTGTTGCTGCTGCACAACGGCACCCAGAAGGCCCGTATGTGCACAGCTAAATGCACTTCTGGACGGCAGGGGCATCACAATCTTTAGGCCCAAACAGTTTTTCTGTGATCATATAGATCTGCTTAATACCAAGGAGCTATTCAGCTTCAGGGCAGCTTTTCTGGTTTTTAATCACTGTGTTGTTTTTCTCTGTAGAACTGTCAAGTTTATCTTTGGATAAGTCTCTTGCATTGGTGAGCCTTTGATTTCTTGAAGGAAGTGAATTGACGTAGAGAAATCCCAGCCAGCATGTTAGTGGCTAGAAATAAATCTTGACTATTTAAGAACATGTATTGAGCTCCAGTTTCCTGCGGCACAGCATGACACAATGGGGCAGATATAACATATTTTTTAAATATCTTCTTTGTTCTTCATGACCATATTAACATGCATTCTGGAAATTATGTACAAAAACTCATAAAGCAACTGAAGGTAGACTGTGCAGCAATTTATTATGAAGTGAAAACTCCGAAAGTAAAACAACTACCTGAATGTTAGGTGAGTAATACTTTAGGAAACCAGGAGATTTTGAGTCCTAAGTTAAGTTTTGAAGTGGTGCTAGAGAATCAGACAAGATGAGGTAGAGTCGGAGCTGAATATAACACCAAAGTAAAATGACACAAAAACACTTTCACAAAAATTGTTTCTCAAATATTAAAATTTTATTATAAAAGTCATGACTGAACAGATAAAGGCCAATTATATAACTTTTATACCCTATTAAAATTATAAACATGGAAATGCAGTTTATAAAACATTTTTTCTTCTTAATCAGGTAGGAGCTTTGTAGAAAGAATTTGAATGCTGATTATTAACTATATTTGACACATTCTATTTCATTAGTAACAAAGGAAATGAAAAATTAAAGAATTATATATATGATTTTCTAAATATTTAGACTGGGAAGAAGCAATGCTCAGTAGAACTATGTTAGGAAGTAATGAACAAATAAGGAAAAATATCTAAAAGAATACCCTTAAGAGAGTCTGGAGTAACATACTTCAAAGTCTTCTATTATAAAGTAATTCCATTTTCACAGCTAAACTAATGTTGAAGGTTCAGCCCATTTTATTTAGTAATATTACAAACTCTTACTTTAGTGCATACCAGTGTGCCAAGGTCAGCATCTCTATCAATACAGGACATAAAAAATCTCTCCCCTGACTTATCTGAGTATGTACTTGCCTAAATTAAAACATAAACTGGCAAAAGCTAAATGGATATTTTAAAGGAATTATACTCATGGGCTCATAAACCAAGCCCTAAAACAACAGCTACCTCTCCTAACATTACTGTTACTATTGCTACATAAGAAATAATGTGTCTTCATTGGACAGCAAATAAAAGCCCCAGATTTTCTAAGTCACTGTTTTTCTACCAGATCTAATATTATCACTGTTCATTCATAAATAAGGTATATTTTTATTGTACAATGAGAGAGATAACAGAAAGAATGCATTCCAAATAAAACAAAAATCTAAGGTAGAAAACATGCTTTTAATACCCATGACACTGTGCATGTGAAGGAGACTTAATGCACATATTATTTTAAAATATTTTTTTAATTAGGATTAGAGGGATCATGAGGTTGAGGCTGCTCTGATGATATTAGTGGCTTTTCAAAAACATGAAGAAAGACCTGAGCTAGCATCTTTGCTCTGCCTTACCATGAGATGGCCTCTACCATGTTGAGGTAAAGCAAGAAGGGCCTCACCAGACACCAGCCCCCAGAACCATAAGACAAATAAACTGCTATTTGTAAATTCCCCCATCCTGTGGTCTTAACTATCACAACGGAAAACAGACTAAGGCAAATGCAGACTGCTGCAAGCCCAAAGTGTGAGTTTGAAATTGAGGGTGTAAAGAGATATTTTAACAAGCACATTCTTTGTAAGCTAAGCTCCCAGATTCAGCTTCAAAATCTCCAATAGTTTTGACATTTTCTTCAGTACTTAACGGACACCTTTCATCTTAGCTATCTAGTGATTTCAAGAGGTGCAAAATAGAGCTGGATTGCGCCATTAGTGAAACACATCACAGGTGAAAATACGAAAGATCAAGTAATGTCAAACACAAATGAGTTTCTCTAGTAAAGTTTAAGAAAATAAGAAAAGATATGCTGAATAAGAGGGTTTGAGATTAACTTTGTAGAAATGAATAACATTGAAAGTTTATAGAGCATTTATAAAGTTCAGTGGATTCAAAGAAATTACTCAAGAGAGTTCAGCAGCTAATGGGAGCGTAAAAATTATCTGTATTGGTGTAATTGTCTGTATTGGTGTAATAGTTCACGTAACTTTAAACTGTAAATTTAAGCCTGGGGGATGAAAAAGCATAATTTGTGTTGTAAACATGGTTTAAATGAAATATATAGTCTATCTTTATGGATTAATAATAGGCAAAAACTCATACGTGCTTACTTGTTTTAATTTTGAACACTATAACTATTTGTAATGTATTTAAGCTTAAATTTCCCAAGTGCATAGGAGCTAGAGATTCATAATGATTTTTTTGTGGTACCTCTAGCACCTTTTCAATGTTTTTCAAAATATTTTCTGTTTCAGTTTGGTTTTCAGTATATGATACATTTTTAGGAGTTCAAGAGATCTTGAAACGAGGCAGAATATGGGTTAAAACTCAGGTATCTTACTCTTTTATTATTTCAAAGACAAAGGAACAAAGTCACAACTAGCTCCCAGTCATAGATTTCATTATCTCCAAAGAAGTACAAAGCAAAATTAAAGTTTTTGTAAAATAAAACAAAATGCCTGGAGGCATTCTGTTTGCTGAGAACAACATTTTCCCTAAGCATGCTATTAAGGAGGAAGACATTTATAAGTCCTGCAAGACTAGAGGCTAAAATCTCCCAGCCTCATCTGAGGTCCTGGGCTAATGTATGGGAAACAGGACATCTTTCATTTCTACTGACCAGAATCCTGCCTGAATGAAAGGCTCCCTGCGGCTCATGCACAACAATCAGCGATTGCATCCGTGAGGTCTGCTGTGTGAGGCTTGAGAAAGCAGTGGGACTATTTTCTGACTTTTTCTGACGTTTGCTTTCAGGCAAGTACCAGATGGATTGTGAATTAGGAAAAGATTTTGTCTGCAACATTGCCTGATGTTATTGTCCAGAGACAAGAAGACAATTCATTTTCTCATGGGTTTTTACTACAGTTATATAGAAATTGAATTCCTGATGACAACAGAGAAAACAATTTTACAGTTTCTATAGTGATACTGGTAACTCTGCCTATTTGAAAAAAAATTTAATTAACTTATTCAATCACTCTACTTTAGGACTAGATTGTGGAGTATTTAGTAGGTTGGCATTGTGTTTAAAATTTAAAAATAAAAGACACTAAAGTAACAACATCAGTTGCAACAGGGTATTTATTGCCTGGAAAGTGGTGGAGTCAAATGGAATTGATTTCTGGCATGATATACTACGACCCTCATCCATCTGTTCAGGGCCTGATGCAGAAATCAATATAATCTTTTTCTGGGGAAGCCCAAGGCATTCCCTACATTTAGATATAGGGCTTCCAGATTGCTAATGTGATTAAAAAATAACAAGGTCTTTCTGAAAGCATCATTTTCCAACAGACTCTAAAGAATTTTCCTTTAAAAAAAGAGCTCTTTCTGATCAAATTTTATTACTCACATTTTCTTTCATTCTTTCATAATTCAATTATGTACAGTTCTATTGATTCTATCCCTTGAGACTCTCAGCTGAGTTCAAGTAAAAGCACATTTGCAGACTGTTTTAAAATCTACCACTAGCACAATATGACTCCTCTTAAAGTATCAATAAATATTTATGTTGTAATATTTCATTGTTTTTAGCAGAATATGTATTGACTTCAGTTTTGGGCAGCAGGGGCATATATATTTCTTTAAGAAAATAAACCATATAGATTCTGATATTGTTTCAAATGTATAAAATTTGCTGATTTTTTTCTCAGACTGGAGGCAAAAAACTATTAACTTAGTAACAAGCTGAAACAGTTGCACATAGTTTATCATGCTAAAGTAATTTCAGGTTTACCAATGCAAAAGCCTAAGAATCTGAAAGAATAATGAACAAATTAAAAATTGCATTATTCAAGGTATACAAAGTGATGTTTTGATGTACATATACATTGTGAAATGATTACCATAATTATGCTAATTAATATTAAGTTGTCATCTTTTAGTGTGGCTAGAAAACTTAGGATCCTCTACTTTAAAAATTTCAAATATATTCTGTCATATTATCAGCTGTAGTCACCTTGTTGTACGTGAAAGTTTAAGAACATATTCATCCTGCAAAGATGACCTTAAACTCATTGACCAACATCTCCCCATCCCCAACCCTTGGCAACCACAATTTTACTGTTTCTGTGAGTGTGCCATTTTTACAGGTCCATTTAAAAGTCAAATTATGAAGTATTTGTGTTTCTGTACCTAACGAATTTCACTTAGCATATCCTCCAGATTCATCCATGTTGTCGCAAATGGCAGTATTTTCTTCTTTTTAAAGACTGGTATTTCAGCATGTGTAAGTGTGCATGTTTGCGTGTATGTGTGTGTATATGATTTTAGTAATTAGTTATTTTTAATAATGCTGCACTACTAGATGTGAGATTGCAGGTGTTTCTATCACGTGCCAATGTAGTATCTTATGGGTGAATACCCAATTGTGAGATTGTTGGTGCACATAGTAATTCTATTTTTAATTTTTTTTTTTTTTTTTTGTGCTGGGAATTGAACTCAGGGCCTTGTGCTTGCAAGTCAAGCACTCTAACCACTGAGCTAAATCCTCAACCCCAAAGACTACATATTTTGTTTTTTTTTGTTTTTTCTGGAGCAGAGGATCGAACTCAAGGCCTTATGCTTGCAAGGCGAGCACTCTAACCACTGAGCTAAATCCTCAGCCCTCTATATTTAATTTTTTAAGTAACCATTACAGTGTTTTCCATAGTGGTTCTACAATTTCCATGTCCACCAACAGTGTACCAGGGTTCCGTTTCTTCAACATTTTTGTCAACATTTGTTATAGTTTGTCTTTATTATAATAGCCATTCTAACAAGTGTGAGGTTATAGTTTATTGTGGTTTTGATTTTCATTTCCCTAATGATTGGATAATTTTTCTTTTATTTTAAATAATATATGTAACAAACACAAAATGTTAGATTCTTGATTGTGATTTCTGTGGAAGAGAAAACAAGTAAAAATATTTAAGAAGAGAGTATTTTTAAGTGAGACTGGAGTGGCTCTGCTAATTTGTCTGAACATCCATTCTCTGCTGACTAATTCTGGTGAGGTCACTTATCCTCACAAAGAATCTCCTGTACAAAGTCATTCTCACTTGCTGCAAGTCAGGACCTTGCCCTTTCTACCCTAAACTGATGTCAAGATCTTGCCTAAACATTTAGAGACTGTAGGTACTGCTCTTGAAGACCTGGCACCACTTTGCCCATAATAAACTGAGTCCTCATTGGCTGTAGCTCAGGACAGTCACAGTGAAACTCCACATCTTCATCCCCCCTGCAGCTCTAGGAGTTCATGCTTCAGAATTTTGCATCGGCCAGCTCTGCACAGTTCCTCATTGGACCAACCGGAGGAGCTGGAGATAAAACTTTGCAAATAGTCCTCACCTCATGTCTGCAGTTTGAGCAAACCGAATATTTAAAAAGGAACTTCAGGATGACATTTTAATTGCAATTACCCGCTTTGTGAGTTTCTCTGCTTTTATACAGTATCTTTATACACTCTTTCAGTGTGAATATATATCAAACGTTTGTGTAAATCATGTATGGTATAAACAATTTTATACTGTTACATGGCAAAGAAATGTTTTCCATGAACGAAGATTAGTTTTCACTGAAGAATTGAGCCAGGTGTGGTGGTGCATGCCTGTAATCCCATAACTCAGGAGGCTGAGGAAGGAGGATTGCCATGACTGAGAGGCCAGACTGGAGTTTGTAGGGAGTTCAAGGCAACCCTAGACTACAAAGCAAGACCTTGTCTCAAAATAAAAACTAACAAAAAAAACTTGAATTGATTTTTGAATTATCAAATATAAGTCAAGGGAAAATTTTCAGATCATTTGATGGCTACGAAAAACAATTTGAGGTAACAAATAAGAGCATAAGGTGTGGAATTGTACTTTAAGAAAAAGGATAAAGGGAGATGCCTAATAATATTTATTAAACATATAGATTCAGACAGGCTATAGATTCTATTTTGCCAATGGAACATGACAGAACCAAATCTTCACTCTACTAAACTGCAAGTTCTCTCACAGATCCCACTTAGCTTTCACTATTTTGCCACTGTGATAATTTTTAATTTTAGCTATATGTTCTCAGAGAAATATAATTTTATATCTCTAAAGAACTAATCCATAAAATTTGTAAAATTCTTTTATGTTATGAATTAAAATACATGAAAATCTCACTTAAGAAGTCAGAACTCACATTGACACTAACATCACTTAGGGCATGGTGAGTTGTCTTACTCTACTCATGTGTACATATGGGGCTTTTCTCAAATAAACATGGAGGACACCTTTTCATCTTATTAAACACTAATCATCTTGATACTATTTTTAATGCCTAAATAATTTTCAGGTTACAATGACCGATCCTAAAATTCTCCCAAAGTAAATTATGCATGAGGACTTTGAGTGACAAAGGGAGCTCTTAGTTGTTAATGTCAACATTATAGAATTTAAAATTCTCTGCCTACACGGATATATTCTGAAGACAGATGTTACAAATAATAGTTTTTGTTGAATGTCAAGCACCAGAATGGAAGGAAAGGAAAAGGGAAAAATGTGAGTGCGTCAATGGCGGGGGATAGAATCTAGTCCTTTAGTTGAATCATCTGAAGACAAACCACCGTGGCTCAGCATCTAGAGTTGAGATACTATTGCAGGAAAACTTGGTAGTGTCTTCCTTTGGGGTCTCTGTCTTTCTGGTTTTCTACATGACATTATTTTACACATGTCATAATCGATTAGCTACAAGATGCAGTGAACAAAACATTAACAGCAGTACACTACGTATCTTTTAGATGTACATTCAAATATCCAGTACCAATGATTCAAAGACAAAATGCTTGTTTTTACCTCTGAAGCAGTTGGGAGAGCCAAGGAGCATGCACCTCCTTTTGGACTCACAGAGATCTCTTAGCTTCCTTCTGGATTTTTCTCCTCCTCCAAGGCATGAATATGTAAGAAAAAGAAGATCATGGAGGAGACCTGAGTCTGGGATTCCTCCTGCAGCAAGCCAGAAAAGAAGGCTTGGCAAGTGCCCAGTCTGCAGGCACACAAATGTTCCTCTTGGACAGGAGGAATGAGTATGAGTGATAAGTTACGCAGCCTGCTAACCAGCGTGTATTGTATATTTCAAAATCTCTAAAAGAGTAGATAAATGTTCTCACCATAAAATAAGGTGATAGAGATATTAATTAGATATCAGTTAGATTGATTTAATCTTTTTACAATCTGTGCATATTCCAAAAATCACATTGAACCACATTAGTAGATACAATTTGTATTTCTCAACTAAAAATTAACAATACTAACAACATAGGATATAAATAACATTCTTATTAAATATCTTTTAAATGTGTCTGTAAACATTTCTCTACACCCATAGCATCCAATCAATGAAATTAAGAAAAAGAGATAAGCTGCTTTAAAATAGCATATCTCAGGAGACAAATATAATTATTTACTGCATTAGCACAGAAAAAAGCTACTTCTTAAGACCTCCTCTCTTCTTCTCTTTCTTTTTTTTGTGGGGAGGGGTGGCAGGGATTGAACTCACAGCCTCGAGCACTTGCCAGGCAAGTGTTCTACCACTTAACTAAATCCCCACCCCCCTTTTCTTTCTTTTACTGTTTTGAATAACATATAACTAAGTATATTAGTCAGTATTCTCTAGAGAAACAGATACAATGGTAGATATATGAATATTTGAGAGCTTACAATTTGGCTTCCTCGGGCTTCTTACAAGTCAGGCATGGAAGCGTGCAGAGGGTCCGTCTGCAAGCTGGAGATCCTGAGGGCCCAGCTGAGGGTCTGGAGGTCTGAAGGATCCAGGCAAAGGTCCGGAGGCCCGAAGGATCCAGGCGAAGGTCTGGAGGCCCGAAGGATCCAGGCGAAGGTCTGGAGGCCCGAAGGATCCAGGCGAAAGTCTGAAGGGTCCAGGTGAAGGTCTAGAGATCCGAAGCATCCAGGTGAAGGTCTAGAGGTCCGAAGCATCCAGGTGAAGGTCTGGAGTTCTGGAGCTCCTCCAAAGGAAGTGAAACTGATCTAAAGAAGCCCGCCGGCCTAGATACCTCTTCATTTCCTCTTTATACCATCTAGAGAATGGGCTGCCCTAGGGTGGATCTTCTACACCCTGGGGTTGTAGAATTGCTAAACCAATTTAGTTAACCTTCTCTTACAAGTTGACACAATCAATCAACCATCACACTAAGTATATTGCATTCTTAAATTTTTCTAAAATCCTTATTTGCATAGAGTCTTATACAATAATTGCTGCCTGGTTTACATATCACAAATGATCTTCACAAAAAGTGTTTGAAGGAACAGCATTTTTGTTGTGATTTTTAGCAAGTAATGGGAATAAAAATTGCAAGACTGATATCATCATATGGTAATCACTTTCTTTTTTAATATTTGTTGTCCTAGAGGGAAGGGTTTGAACATTACTGTTAGTTTATCAGTAAAGAAACACTACACTCGCAAATTTAAGTATTAAAATTTGCTTTTATGAAAATGAATTGAATAAAGAGAATAATTTACTGATCTTATAAGAATACTACTGAGTGTGGCAACAATCTCTGAAAAGATAAACTTACTGCTACTGTGACTAGTACTATAATTATTTTAGGAAAAGCCCAGTTAATCCTCACTAAAGCTTTGGTGCTGAATGGCAATATACATCTTCTATTTGAGAAGATATTGAACTCAACAAAGATCATCAGCTGCATAAACAGTAAAGTGCTCTTCTCTGTTCGTGTGCATAAATTAGGATACTTCTGGCTCTACATAGTAAAATGTATGACACAAACTGAGGAAATGTCAATAGTTCAGAACTTGTGTGGGCTTAAATTTCGTTAGTCAATAACTCAATTATATGATTAAATAGCCAGATTCCTCCATCTCTCCAGTTTATATTGTACAATATTAACTGCTTTGTAAGATCCTTCTTGTAGTTGTAAAATGGTTTCCATAAGTCAAAGGGCTACTCCCTCTTCTGTACACATCTCCACTTTCATATTGATATAAGACAATTTCCCCCTTTCTAATTTAGCACAAATTATTTGCTTATTACATGGATAAAACTCTAGAATAATAGATCAGGACTCCTTGACTAAATACTTGCCTGAGAAATGGGTACTGTGCCTGGCTTTACTAATCAGGGGCCATTTGCAGACCTAGAGTCAGTTCCCAAGACTGTAAGTCCTCTCAATGACAGGAAGATGGAGTGAGTATTGGAGACTGAAGTAAATAAATTCATTTTCCTATTTAGCATCCTTCTCTTGTAGATTAACATATGTAAAATAATTTAAGAAAAAAACTGTTTAAGAAAATAGAGTATGAACAAACATGAAAGTAAAAGGGCTTTAAACTTATTTTATTTTCAACAAAGGATATCGTCTTTTACATAAAGTCTCATTCCGCTAATGGGAGATAAACACAATGAGAATTAAGTATATCATTAAATTTCAGTTTAGAATATTTTTCTTCATCTAAATGAGTGTCTTGGGTATCTTATTCAATGAATTCAAAGTTAAACTTCTTATCACAGCTGATTCTCCTGGCCCCAGGGATCCTGGCTCCTCCTCCTCCTCTCCTGAATGGTATTTGTGTAGCAGAGGGACTGGTGTCTCCTTGTGTGTAGGAGCAACCCCCATCCGTTTGTGCTGGCTCTGGCTTAGACTGTCCTCTCCTTCTCAGATCGACACTGCAGCAGGTGCACACTTCGGCCTGCTCTCAGAGCGTGACAATTGCTTACAGAAAGCTGGGTCATTGCTTGTTGCTAGCCAGTTACTACCCAGAGCCCCGATGCCAGGCACACCTTCTGACACCTTCTTTAATTCTTATATGGTGTGTGGATTTTCTGATTCTCCCATGTTTTTGGTTGTGACACCCTCTGGTCTGAGCTTATTGGGGCTTCCCAGGTATCTCAAGAGGGACTTGCCCAGCCTTTTGCTTCTACAGTTCACCACCGTAGAGCACTAAGGGACTTCAGAAGCTCTTTGGAGCTTCTTAATTGGGGACTCAGGGGATTGGCATCAGACTGGATGAGCGTAGTTAATTTAATTGCTTGAGCTCTTTTGGGACATTAAGTCTCTGACAAAAACTCGAGGAATTTAGGATAATTTCTGTATAGGGTAGCTATTAGAAGTCTGGAGAAAGCAGTAACCCCCAGCGAGTGAAGCTGAAATGCCTAAGTTATCAAGGAAGATAATGAGAAAGGGGCTAAAAAGGTAAGAGAGGAGAGTGTGTCAGAATATGCGTATTATGTGACTTCGTGTCCTCACCGGGGAGGTGTATCTCTGGGACATGTCCGTCATGCAGCACAGAGTGTGCTGCCTGGCAGAGGGTAGTGTTGTCGATGCAGAGGCAGCTCTCTTGAGACTCCTGCAGTGGTGGTGGTTACAGAGCTTGGCAAAGGTGAGGGAGAGGCCTGGAACAACTGAGACCAGGAGATGGC
Organism: Hystrix cristata; assembly: GCA_004026905.1. Lineage (NCBI taxonomy): Eukaryota > Metazoa > Chordata > Mammalia > Rodentia > Hystricidae > Hystrix > Hystrix cristata. The sequence continues at coordinate 114,392 of PVJO010003835.1, forward strand.
ACTTAGGCACCAGGAGGCAGTGATTTTTGCAATAGCAAAATCAGAAACATTTATTTTTGTTACTGAAATCTTGACGCATTTTCATTAAAGTAAGTAGTATCTCTCTTACCCAGAAATTTGAGCCTTCAAGGAGTTTATCACATTGCCATAGAATAGAAACTTGCATTTCCCTAACATAAAAAATTGAGCCTTAAGAGAGCATGCTGTCATAAAGGAGCCTAGTATTTGTGGTACTAATTTAGGTACTGGGTGCCAGGTGATAAGGACATAGGGGAACTCCCACTTAGAAGTAATTCATTCCTAAATACCAGATGTTTTGTTTTAAAAGCTAACCAAGCACCTATGTATTATTCTGTTAAAAGAGGAAAGGATTGTCAAGAACTATACATCAACCCTAAAACTCGGCCTAAAATGTAAATTAAAATATTTTTAATATATATGCATTTTACTAAGCTCAGTAGACAAATTATCTTGTTATCTTACAGTAACTAACAATTACTTTGTATGCAGAAATGTGTTTACTTTGCAAACCAATCTTCAGTATGCTTACATTCAATTCTAATATTGTATCAATTATATTTTGACTATGTCTTGATATTTACCTGAAAATTTTGTTGTTATTACTTAAAATGATCTATTGCATTTTGGGAACATAGTACATATTCTAATAGCTGAGATATATACTTACTAAATTTGTATATTGAAGGCAAGATGTGTTGTGCTGAGGAAGATATTTTTGAGAGCATATTCTTAGGAGATAATTTTCAGGTTATGCTTGTAAGTAGTCAGGATAGAAAGTTTGGGAGTACTCTTTATATATGGAAAAAATAGGAGCAATAGATTTAAATCTCAGGGAGTTTGGAGAATTTTCAGTCAAGGCACTAGGTATAGTGACCAAGAAACATGAGAAATAATGCCAGGAATATTTAAACTTGAGAAGACCCAGCATTAAATATCTTCAAACCTGGTAGAAACCAGTGGCAGATACTCATTAGTCAATAAAGCCTTTCCTGTCCTCCAGTGCTGCTAAGTTACCCAGACACATCAGCAGTCATGTGTACTTACTTGAAAGAGAGGCGTATGAGTGGCCTGAGAGGTTGCCAGCCTTCTAGGGACCGAGCTAGAAAAGTGAAGCATCAAGGAGTCCTTCCCACATTTTCAGAAGAAATTACATGACTCTTTTTTGTCAAAAATTTCTGTGATTTTTCGAAGCTCCTCTGCCCTTGACCTCTATGCATCGTTCACCTGCTGTTTGGCAGATGCGAGTGTGGCCATGTTAGCTGGCCTTGCATGATGCTCTGATTAGTGCCAGCTTCACTTCAGTCCTCCCCTACAACTGCCTCTGGATTTTCAAGGCCTTCCAGGAAGACTTACTACATAAATCAAGGATGTTTCTTTCATTTTTACTTTTTCTTATACTTTTTATTTGATCAAGATAATACCCACTATCCCTACCATGTAGAATCTCTTCTATGCCTCTCCATTACATTCCCAGTCTCTTTCTCTATCCTAGTGCTTTTAGAGCATAAATGACTCTATTATTTAAAGATAAACTACCAATTGTTTTTCTCACTGAAAGGCACTATTTCCCCTCTACTGTGCTGTTAATCCATCCCATAGTCCCCTGATTCCATGCACTGAGACTTCAAAATAATTCCTTACATTCTTTTCTCCTTCCTTCTCCCCTGACTGAAGGAGAATTTGGAAATGTTCATCTCTATATTACTTTCCAACTCTTAAGGGTTAGGATAGATAGAGTACCTACTGAGATTTCTTGTTCTATGGTTTATACTTTATGTTCCTAGACAAAATGTCAACCCGTTAAAATATGATTAATACAGAAAAGCATACATATCCTGCCTGTGCCTGTATATTTGTCACTTTTGTACTTTTCATTTTCTATCTTCCTCATAACATCTCAGCTTTGTGTGTTTTACCTTGATAGAATTTCCTTTCAGATGCTGCATCTGTCAGCCTCAGGCTTTCCTTTACTACTGCAAAATACCCACAGCAACTAACTTAATGAAGAGAAATGATTTATTTAATTCACAGTTTTGGAGGATTAAGCCAAGGTTGTGTAGCCCCATTCATTAGGAACTCTGGCGAAGGCAGCACCATATGGTGGGATTACTTGTCAGAGCAAGGGCTCATATCTGGAGCCTGAAAGTAGAAAGAGACACTCACAGTTCAGGAAGAAACATTCCCCTTTGAGGGTATGATTTTATCCTCTCAGCCGCATGAAGATCTCCCACTAGCCTCCACCTGTTCAATTCCTCAGCAGTTTCAATATGGCCACCTTGAAGATAAAGTGCTTATTTTCATTAAACTTCCCTCTTAGAAATGTTTTTGCTGCATTCCATAATGCTTATTATATTTGTTTTAGTTTTCATGCATCTCAAGATATTTGTAAATTTCCTCTTTGACTCATTATTCAGGAATGTGTTTTTCGATTTTGCCTCTTGAATTTTCCAAAATTTCTACTATTACTAATTTGTAGTTTCATGCAATTATGATCAGGAAAGAAACTTGGTATGATATTCTTTAAACTTTCTTGAAATTCATTTATGATATAACATATAATCTAATTTAAAATGTTCTTCACCTGATTTAAAATAATATGTATTCTGCTGTTGTTGGATGGAATATTCTGTATATATGTATGTTAGGTCTATTTGGTCCAAAGTGGATTTCAAGGGACTCAGGATGTAGTGATAGAATGTTCACCCGGCACATGAAAGACACTGAATTTGATCTCAGAACCAAAGTATATAAAGAAAAAAATGGAGTTCAAATTAAATGTTGTCATATTGATTTTCTATCTAGATGATATTTTATCACCCAACAATTATTTGGATGTGTGATATGAAAATATCCTGGTATTATTATACTTTTGTCTATCTAGCCTTGCAGATCTATTAATATTTGCTTTATGTATTTAGGTGCTCTGATGTTGGATATACACATATACTTACAATTGGCATATCTTCTTGATGTTTCAAC